>KN729726.1:0-15914 GCA_000816745.1 Ancylostoma duodenale | reverse complement strand
CCCCCCTTATCACCCTCTTGGCCCCGTCTGCTGGGGCTGCTCTACCTTCATGGGCGCCGGCGCTCTCCTTGGAGGTCATTGGACTCTGTGTGGTTCAGCACTGCAAGCTTCGGCCACGCTCTCTTGGAAGACCTCTGGGTCCCAGTGCGGGCGAGCATGTTCGGTTTAATGCGAGGAGTCACAGGAATCAGCGTTGATCTCAAATTGGGGAAGAAAGAATTAGCTACTTTGGCGAGAACACTTATGACATGTAACTGTTAGATTGACCTCTGGCATATGTGGCAGTGGTCCGCGAGCGCACATTTTCTACTAGAATTGAGTCCATTCTACTACAGTATATTCCTTCGCCGTAAGTTTTCATCTATGAAAGCCATTTTGTGTCCTTTTATGGAGACCACCAAATTACAGATTTGGACCCTTAATAATAGAAAAATTTTTCTAAAGAAATCGCTAACGGAATGGCTGGATTTTAACATTTTTTCATCATGCTTGAGAGTGTACACATAATGATATCCAAAGCTAATGTTGATGTTTTGATAAATCTAATAAGTTTTATCATAGTTAATATGTGTATGTGTGTGTGTTTGTGTGTGTGAAACGAAATCAAGAGAGCGTGGCCGAAGCTTGCAGTGCTGAACCACACAGAGTCCAATGACCTCCAAGGAGAGCGCCGGCGCCCATAAAGGTAGAGCAGCCCCAGCAGACGGGTCCAAGAGTGTGATAAGGGTGCGCCGGCGTCCATAAGTGTGGGAATGCCTGGAGACGGGTTCAACAGTGTGATAAGGGTGCGCCGGCGTCCATAAGTGGGGGAAAGCCTGGAGACGGGTCCAAGAATGTGATAAGGGTGTGCCGGCGTCCATGAACGGCGCAGTACAGCCACCATCGCCCCGCCCACTTTTTGAGTTGGGGGAGCGGATATCGACGTTCTGCTTGAGCAGAATGTGTTGGGTCATACCTCTGGACATGCCGCAGTCCGCCGCGATTTCCCAGACGGCTGCTGAATTCTTCCCAGTTGAATTAAGGAAAATTTACCATCTTGATGTACGGCACACGTCATCTGAATGTGCTGAGGAAGGTCTTCGGCGCAGGTCTAAAGACTGGAGTGGGATTTGGATGTGTAAAATACTAAGAACGTAAAATGCTTGCTCTTCCATGAGCAATATTCTTGTTACGAACCCACGGCGGTGTTACTGCCTGGGCTGTCCCCGAGAATAGAACGTCGAACATCCAGTGATCTTCGCGCACATCCCAGCAGATTTCGCTTAATTTTAGGGCGCAATTCGAGTAAAATCGAGCGTGTTTCGCCTATTTTCTGGAGATTCAAGTGCATTTTTGGGTGAAATGGGAAAATAAAAGTAAGCGAAATCTGTTTGAAAGCACACGTAATCTGTACGGGGTAAGTGCTCCGTGATTTGGGGTCCAACCACGGGGCGTGGACCCATTTCCTCCTACAGTCAACCTCCATAGTTGCTTGAGACAGCCATGGACCCGTTTCCCCTCTTTGGGACGCCAGCGCATCTCATCATACCGTTGGACCCGTCTGTAGCCATCTTAATATATTTGCTCCACCGGCGCATCCTTCCTCCATTGGTGGACTTGTTTAACATCACCCGACCTTCTGCTCGATTTCCTCTGATGTTCGCCACCGGACTAGCAGCCGGAAGAAGAGGTGTACCTGGCCAGGAAGCGGAAGATCTGATGTTTGCCTGGCCAGTTTACGTCTGAATCGACGTTTTCAGATGTTGCCTGAACATTTAACTAGTCAACATCGTATTCGGTTTGATTTACGGGTGTTCCCTGACCGAATTCTCGGACTCGCTGCGTTCTGACCAGGAAACGGGTGTTGCCTGACCAGATTACAGGTATTGCGTATTGCCTGACCAGATTCTGGTGTTGCTAGGCAATTTTTCTAGTCGCACCCATATTTTTCTGCGGTGCGAAGAAATTTAGAGCTGAAGCTTATGCCAGATGGATGTGTCCTTAACCTCCCATAAGGTAAAAAATTGCGCAATTTGGTACCGAAGGTCAAAATGGATTTTCCATATTAACATATGAGTTGCAATCTGCCGCATGTGCGCAGCACAATGAAGAGGAGACTCGCGGTTGGAGTTGTGCTTCAAGGTTCGAGGCAAAGAGGGCTATGTAATGAAATGGCTCGTTCACACAATGCTGGGGCAGAATGGTTCGTCCACGAGATTTTTGGTGGCAGAGTTCCATGGGGCTTTGTGGGACCTTAGCAGCCTGTAAGGGACCATGTTATCTGATTTTTGTAGGGACGTCCGGGTGACGGCCAGGCCAGCCACCGTACGTTGTGCCAGTTTCCGGTGTTGCGTGAACAGTTTCCTGGTGTTCATGGCTGCCCGATTAGATTCCGAGTCTGAATTTCCTCAACAGTTTCCGAGTGTTGCTTGACTAGTTTATGGCTTTTGCGTGCTTGAACAGCAGGCAAGCATGTCTGCTGACCAGGCAAAAGACTCTGAAATGTTCATCAGTGGACTTCAGGGTCCTCCTTATTTCACTTCACCACACCATACCTGATCCTGGCCTATTATATCTTACAATCACCAAACAATAACCATCACTGACCAATCGTAGGATTTCGTCACACATAAACACACACACAACGTTTACCATATTTCATGGAGCGTCCGAATGAACAATTAATCTAGAAATATATGAATTGATAAGACCTACAGCATGAATTCGTCCGCGTTAATATCCAGATGGAAGAAGGGGCGAATCGGGCTCTTGTAGTACATCTCGGAGAAGTCGAAGCCTGTACCAGCCGTTTTGAAACCCTTCTCGGATACAACTTTTTGAAAGTTTCGCGCTTCGAAAGCGACAGGATTGTCATTGACACGGTCGGCTCCGATTCGGATGAATACGAAAGAAATCATAAATCCATGCTTATCGGTGTCATGTTCCACATCATCTTTCCAGTACCAAGAAAAGCCTGAGTAGTAAGGTTTTGTTTCATAACCAGACGAATATATGGTGCTCGTGTAAACTTCAAGAATCTCCATAGTGTTCTTGTCATAAACCGACACATGTGCTTCATATAAAACCAAACTTGAATCACCCGGTCTATTGGCGTTAGCGCACTCGTGGTCCACTTTGTATGTGATCTGAAAGACATCAAGCTTTCGAATTATCGGTTACGATAATAAGTTTTACAGTAGGTTGAGAAAATGTAATCTTTCGTCTGAGCAGCAAATAAAGTTTCTTGTCCAAGCACGTTTGGCACCCACTCCATGCATAAATGGAAGTGCTTAGCCAAATAATATAGAAACTCAATTGCCCATGTGAAGGTTAACTGGATTAACAAGAGGAGTGGCAGACGGTCGTACAAGAATCCCACGGAGTGAGCTGTTCAAAATTCAGCCTCTTGCACAGTGGAGCCATGCACTCCTAGATATAAAGATAAAAATAAGCACCTTCAGACCTACTCATAAACTTCAACATCAATATTGGTGAACAGAGTGAACAACGAGAAAGGTCGACCCCTTTCGTATTGTATTCTTCTTCTTCCTGGCCTGTTTCCCAGCGTCTGGGGTCGGCGTTTCTCGTGCGATTGCGCCATTTCCTTCGTCTTCCCCTCGGTCTACGCCCTTCCACAGTGACGTTCATTGCTGATTAGACAACTGAGCTGTCATAATTACTTAGTACGTGACCGTACCAGCGTAGCGAGCTCCTCGCATCTTTGTCGTGATGGGTGCCACTTCAAACAGTGAGCGTACGTCTTCGTTTCGCACTCTGTCAAGACGTGTGATCCCATGAGTCCAGCGAAAAGTTCTCATTTCCATTGTGTGGAGGGTCTGCTCGTGTTTTAAAGTGGTCGGCCAGCATTCTGCTTCATACAACAGGCCGGACTACTGTGCGATAAGTCTTTGACTTCAGCTTCAACGGGACCTTACTATCGCACATCACACCCACCCGTTACCTGCCCCCACGTGTTCCACGCAGTGCGTGTTACCGTCGCCTGAGATACAGGATCCGAGGTACTTAAACACGGAGGCCTTCGGAAGTTCCTCACTATCGATGGCTATCGTACTATCGAGGTACTCTTTTTTTTCTATATCGAGGTACTCTGTTTTCTTTATGTTAAGTTTCATCCCATATCGTTTGGGCGGATCTTTCCAAGCCTGTACTTTTTATTCTCTGGAGTTCTTTCTCTCTTCTTACTTTCTCTGGAGTTCCTCCCTAGTGCGTGCAGCGACTACGACATCGCCTGCATAAAGAAGCGGACTAGAGATCACTCGATACTGTGTCCATGAATAGAATGAAAAGAAGCTGTGAAAGTGCAGGGCCTTGATAAATAACTACTCGGATATCAAACGGAGCTGATATTCCTGCAGCGCTTCTGACTGAACTCGTGACGTTGCTGTTGAGAAGATGCACCCATCTGACATACTGTTCAGGGACCACATGAGCGCGCGGTGACATCCAAATCAGTTCACGGGGTATCCTATCGGAGGCCTTCTCGAGGTCAAGAAAGGCTAGATGTACGGTTTTCTTCTCTCCTCGATGCTTCTCCATCAGCAATCTAACAGCATGGATTGCATCGGTTGTGCTACAGTTTTTGACGAACTCACACCGATTTCGCGTTACTTCAACGATATCTCGAAGTCTTCTGTCTAGAATTCGCTCAAAGATGTTCAGTGTGTGGCACAGTAGCCTAATCGGTCGATACGTTGTACATTGTGCTACGTCTCCTTTTCCCTTCCAAACAGGTACTGTTGTGCTCGTCGCAGCTTTCCCTCGCCTATAATTTCATTGAAGAAACTAGTGAGCCATCGTGTTCCTTCCAGCTATTTTCCAGACTTCGAATGGGAGGTTATTTGAGCCAGGCGATCTTCCGTAAATACGAAATGTCTCTTCGATTAATCACCGCATATAACTGCATATGAAATGCGTTAGTCATATTTTTCATACAGGGTGGTCCAAAATTATGGGTACTAGATAAATTTAACTTCCTGAACGAAGAAGCTATAATAACGGGAAGTCTCTAAAAGGAGATGTTAGGGACTCTTACAGCAACAATAATCTACATTTAATTTCGAATGTCACTGTATCACTGTCGACATAGGGCCTTCAGGCTTGCCAGGTGGGTATAGTCTGCGGCACGCAAGTAGTGTTCACCTCACTCTCGAGTTTTGTAAAAAGCTCGCTCAAGCCCATCAACGCCAATATGTGGTTCCTAGCATGCACTTGGTCTAGAAATCCCCCAGATAGAGTAACTCGGTGAGGGGAGGCCGAAGGAGTTGGTAGGGTACCGACTAAAGTTGGCCATTTGGAAAAGTTTTGCTAGCGCCAATCGTGGATCTTCCTGTGGGCCCCACGACCGGGTGATAGTTGTTCCCACTCAAGAAGTTCCTCTTTAATTTTTCCTCACAACTATCCTCATTGATGACTAGATAATGTTCGTTTCACGCGAGATTTGATGGAAACGACTCATCGGCATGCGTCACCCACACATAGTTCTTTCGCAATTTTGGCACAAAATTTCGAGAACCGGTAATAGCTACATACAAATACCGTTGGCGTTGGCAATTCCGGTGTTTGGCCCAGTTCCACTGATTCTGGAAGAGGAAGTTGCAGATGCAATAACAAAGATGAGGAATGTAGACGGTATTGCGAAGGAATTTCAGACATTCGTCATCGCCGTTTTGTTAAGGCTTGTCTTTTATACCTGCACTTTCTATGTCCCAGAAAAGAGCAACCAGTCCGGTAAGCTCACCATGGTTTGCTGGGTTTGTAGCTGCAGATTCGTTTGAAGAACATGAGTATGAGAAAGCTTCTGGAAGGGTGAGCGGATGTTTGGTGATGATGATGCCGATTGATGTGTGAATCATGTGATGCCCTGGAAGCTGCTTGTAGTAGAAGTCGTCGGACAATATAAGGTCCCAGAAATAGTTGTTTCCAATGAGGATCTGAGGAGTGGCGATGGGTAATGTTAGCTTCGAGTTTTGCGGGAGCGGAGTTGTCGTCTTGATGTATTTGACTGTATGAGTGAGTGTGGTCATTGCCTTGAAACTGAGGAGTTCGTTTCCTGTGCTTGACACGATGCCGATTATATGAGATGAGGCTTATGATATGAGAGATTTTTTCGCTCCGAATGTGTAGATTTGCATGGTTTCTCCTCATGGATCGTAGCTTAAGTTTTTCTGCGAGGGTTTTTGTGGTGTAAGGCTTGTGTGCTCTACTATCAAAAAAAGCTGCTGCAGGCGTCATTGTAGATGGATCGTGTGGATTGTATTGAATACATAATGTTACTTCTGCGCACATAAGAGTTGATTCATTTTGAATTGCATATGCAACGGAATGGGATACAGGAGAAGAGGTCGCCTCCTCATTTTCGGTTTTCGGCGTATTGATGAAATCCTGAGCGTTGTCGGTTTCGGCACAGTTAGTCATAAAATCCAGTCATAATACCGTCTACTACGACGAAGCAGAAAAAAGATACATAGTCAAACTGCCTTTTAAGGTCAATCCGAAATGTATTCCAGAAAACTACTCAATGGCATATGCGAGACTCAAGAACAGCGTAACCTCGATTTTCCGAAATGAATAGTGCATATAGAAATGTACAATGTATTGGGTTGTTCGGAAAGTAATTGGGATTTTTGACCGTCGCAAATAAAATTTTATTTTCTTATAATGAAAGGACATTAATCAATGTTATATTTTCTAAATTGTTGGATTACCTTTTGCCATTTTTCTGTTAATTTCATAAATCCTTTCTCATAGAACTTCTGGTCTTTTTCAGCAAAAAACCAAGGCGCATAAGATTTGATATGCTCATCTTCGGTAAAGGTTTTCCCATTCTAGTAGGTCTGCAACGATCGAATTGAGCGGTGCTCAAATAGCGCAAGACCAGGGCTATGTGGTGGATGCAACATCAGCTCCCAATCAAGCTCCCATTATTTTTGCTGAGTCGCCAAAGATGTATGCGGTGTGACATTGTCTTGGTGGGACACTTCGCCTTTGGAACTACGAAGGTGTGACATGTTTTGAGGTGCTTCCAAGGAACCGAAATGTCAATTCGGACCTCTGCTGCCGATAAATGATAAAACTAGGTGAATCAGTTTCGAAAAACCGACCAGAAATAGCGAGTCGCAAAGGAGTGGTCTCCTACCAAGGCAATGCTAGGCCGCATACATCTTTGGCGTCGCATCAAAAATAGCTGGAGCAGGGATGTTGCATTCACTATATAGCCCTGATCTTGCGCCATCTGATTCCCATTTATTTCGTTCGTTGCAGAACTATATGAATGGGAAAAGCTTTACCGAAGATGAGGACATCAAATCCCATGTAGCCCAGTTTTTCGATTTTTTTTTTGAAAAAGACCAGAAATTCTGCGAGAGAGAAATTATGAAATTACCGGATATATGGCAAAAGGTAGTCGAACAATATAGAAAATATATCATTCATTAATGTCCTTTCATTACAAGAAAATAAATTTTTTTTTTGCAACGGTCAAAAATCCCAATTACTTTCCGAACAACCCAATACATATATACAGAAATGTACCATGCAATCTTCATCGAGCAACTTGAAAAAGGCATCATCGAACAGGTCCCCATAAGATACTCATAAGTAGAGACATCGAAAATGCATTCCTCATGGTCGGACTACAGCATGAATTCAGGAATTACACTCTATTTCTATGGCTCAAAAACCACACCAAGCCACTGGATCCCGACAACATCGTGACATATCGCTTCCAACGTGTTCCCTTTGAACTCAAATGCTCTCCGTTCCTTCTGTCAGGAACTATACACCACCATTTGGAAACGGTGGCGACTCCACCCTCACAATGCCTGCTCAGAAACACGTATGTGGACTATATCTTCCATGGTGTAACCAATTTCAAAGAAGGAACTACATTCTATGAATAATCAAAAAGCCTTTCCAACAAGACAGGAATGAATAACGCATGTGCTAGCAATTCATAAAAGCTGAATAACTTTTTTGACGAAAACGAGCTTACAAAGACGGCCAGGATCCAGAAACTCCTTGGCCTAACTGCACCCCCTCCAGATATTACCTGGACCAAGAGGAAAGTTTTAAAAGAAGTAGCAAGTATTTATGATCCCCTGAGATCTTCACCTACGACATCAATCATCAAAACTTTTTTGAGGAAGATTGAACTACGCTGGGATGATGCCCTACCCAAAAAAAAAGCAAGATAGAGAGTGGAAATCCATAACCGCTACCTGGTCAACATCACAGTTGACCAAGACTCATCATGATGGCTTCATCACACTCCATATTCGATATCCACACTGCATATTGTGACGTAGCCTATCTTGTCCAACACTGAGAAAAAGGAGACCACGACGTTGCGTTTATCATGACAAAATCAAAGCTAGCTCTTTATTCCGGCTAACGTTTCGCCGTCGTCGCCTTCGTCAGAGCCTGCAAAGTCAAAGCCAAATGTAATATATCCTCCCAAACGCCCAGTCAGCTCACAAGTTATAAATCAACATGAGAGTAAATACGAAAAAGAAGATCAGAGAAGTAGAACCCTCTAATGCTTACCTAGATAGCGGTTAGCCGCGATGGAGGGGTACCGCCGCGTTGAATAGGTGTGCCGCTACTAGTGATTATGGTGCCCCCCATCTGACCCCGTAGATCAAAACCCGCAAAGGTCTTGGTACAGAGCCAGTTCGTTGGCCACGGGAATGCACTCTTCCTTAGTGCTGCTCAAGCTATTCAAGACATCTACATATATTGACTATGCCGAGATTCAAAGAAGGTCGAACATTCACACTACAAAGCTAGCTCCTCTCCGCCACATCACTATACTGTGCCTGAAGATACCCGCGCTTTCGATTGGAGGGAAACTTCTAGCCTTCCTAATGCACCAATTCAACATTTCCGTACGCAACCATTACCTCCTGTCGGATAGCAAAATCGCCATCATGTGGACGAAAAACAACGAGAACCTCCCCGTCTTTGTCCGAAATCGAGTGATAGCAATTGAACAATCTGTACCAAAAACAATATTGAAGTACATACCTGAACATCTCAATCCAGCCAACAACGGAACCTGAGGCGCAACAATCGACCTATTGATCGAGCAATGCAACTGGTGGAATGGACCCGACTTCCTCAGACGAGACGAAGATCAATGGCCAGGTGATATCACAGAAGAAACATCTGCATAGCAAGGAATTTCAGATGACAATTCCGAACCTCACTTGCAAGCGAACCTATCACAAGGTCAATGGCAACTACAAGGTGAAAAATCGTCCTCAATCCCCGAAAGAACGGCAAGTATGAAGCAGTGTTCACACGACCACAGAAGAGGGAATGCCTCAAAATCCCCAACAGCCTTCCCTAACGGACTCTACATGATTTAGTTCATGGACATTACTGCTCAACAACATTGTCTACATCCTCCGTTTCCTAACGAAGATATCATCAAAAGCAGCTTCATACTTTAGCAAAACTCCATCAGCACTACGTGCGAAAGCTGAAGTATGACTATTTCGGCGGGCCCAACTCCAATCTCCTCCATCAACTCAGCTGATTGCACAACTTCGTCTGTTCATTGCCAAGACACCTTGCTCTGGAAATCACAAGGACCGATTGGCAGTGCAAATCTACCCAGTTAGGCTACTACTCCAATACTTCTCCCACATGACAACTACATCACCCATCTCTATATTCTCTACGTGCATACTTCCCATAACCATTGCGGCGAAAGTCACACTCTCACAGCCGTTTGCCAATGCACATGGATACCTGAAGGGAGAGCACTTGTAAAGAAAGTCATCAAAAAGTATTACTCCCCTTGCAAACGGTACTCAGCAAAACTCTTTCTCCATTCCCAATTCACGCGCTGAGAAGAGTCACACCTCCGAAGTACCCGCTCCAGAATACCGGAATGGATTTTTTCGGGCCACTGTCGAATCTATCATATCGAAAAATGGACAACGCAGCCGGAAAATATTGGATGATACTCTTCACCTATCTCAACACACGAGCAATTGTCGTGGAAGTGCTGCTTGATATGATTGCACGTACAGTGCTCCATATACCTCGTCGATTTATCGCCACAATCGGCTGTCCGACATGGCTCATTTGCGACAATGCGCAGTCTTTCAAGACTATCGCCAACTGCTACAATTCCACCTTCACACGCCATAATGACGGCGACATACTTGATTACTGCACCAAACAGCACATTCAGCTAAACTTCATACCAGCCATGAGCCGCTGGCAAGGGGCATATACGAGAAGATGATACAACTTGTTCTAGATGTTCTGACAAGGGAAGGATACCAAACGGGGAGGTCTGTGGCACTTCAAAATGGAATGTGCCTCATAATGTGAAGTTGACCATGCTGATCTCGAATATGATCTCCATTAGTGCTCAATGCTACTGCGAAAAAAGTTATAGCCTTGATTGTGGTGTACATCGCAACGTACAGTTTCTGCATCCACCTCCCATAACTCCACAAAATAGGCATTGTGCTGCAAAATGGGCAAAATGGAGACAGAATTTGCGATCAGCAGCTCAACTAAACCTGTATGCAAAATGTCAGCGAAAAAAAGCAAGGATTACGGTTAGACAATCACAGCTTGATCATTTAATATTGGGTTGGGGAATAAGTTCGTTCGGTTTTTTTCAACTTGTTTTTTCACGGTGATTTGAGCCCTGCTTTACTTGTCGTCATAGTCCATTTTGTAGCTCATGTTTTGCTCTTTGCAACCATTGGAACCTCATTTTTCAATTCTCGCTTTACTTTGTTTTCTGCAGCATGGATTGTGACCACCCAAGCCAACAAAATTAAACTTCCCCGCAACAAACTATGGTTTGTCTTCAATCCCGGATCAAATATGGCTCAATTGGCTTGGGATATCAAAGACGTTTGGAGGGGAACCTTTACTGCTGATAGAACAAGACAGAAGCGGTAAGCCCACTTCAGACAGGGCAAATTTGGCTTTGAAGTCGCTTCTCGTTCTGGACGTCCAGTTTGTGGAACAAAAGGGAATAATCATTACTGAGGCCATCTCTCAACAATGTGTAAGTTTAGCTAACACATTCCGCGCAAAACCCCTAAGTGCTCGATAAGAGGTGATCGTTCGCATTCAGTATGCTCGACTTCTCAGTGCAAATCTCACCAAAATGACTATAAAGAAACTCGAATGTAGGAGTCTTTTACTTCTACAGACTCTACAATTTTAGTGCAGTCATACACAGCTTATTTTGTTCAGCTTCCTATTGATTTTGTGAACTTTATTCAAGAGTTGCGGTTTCGGGCTACAAACTGAGTCATCTCAAACAAAGCAATTTTCCGTAGACATGGAGCTGACAAGCTTCCCTGTCTCTGGCAGCATAAATAGAAGAGGACACGAGTTATGCAACGTATTTGATGTGGCTTCATTGTTCGTGGAAAGTAGTGGTTTCTATGCTCATAAAAAACCGAACGAACTTATTCCCAACCCAACACTACTACCACTCACGAGGGACGATCGTTGGGTATAGGGTAATTTAGGCATCTCGCAGAATCCATCCAAATTTTGCACATAGGGGTAATTTCAGGCGCTGATCACGATTATCTGTATCATTTTGCATGCCACTACTGTCGGAATTCAACAATTTTATTCTGTTTTCCACAGTGATTGCTGTTAATTCTACGGAAACCTATAAGAATGTAGTGACGTCACAAAATGGATGTCAGCTTATTCTTATTCTTATTTTTCTATTCTTATTCATGTTCAGCAATTCAGATAACCCTATTATGGAAAATTTCAGCAAAAAAAGAATTCCTTGAAAATTTGGGCTCCACGCGAGTCCATCAGCAGTTCCCACTGTCGACGAAGTCTTTGTAGTGAAGATCATTGAAAATGCTTTCAAGCTTTCAGAATATCCATTTGCAAGTAGAAACGCTTATAAAACTGCATAGATTAGATTTTCAAAGGAAATCAGTAACTGGGAGAAAAATGCAAAAGTGCGAGCCTTGAGAGGAATTGAACCCGTGAGGGTATTCATGAGAATGGAGACACTTACCACCACGCCATGCCTTACCTTGACTTACGAGTTACCTTAAAGGCAGTGTCTCACCTCATGACGGGTACTGAGATATCAACATTTTCGGCTTCTACTCGACGCGCTGATTCCAATGATGTGCTTGAAATCTGACAAAACGGTCGAAAAACCCTATTTTGAAGCCAAATTTGATATTGGAGAGGACGAGTTACCTTGCTCGCAAGCTAGAAGGAGCGGAACTGAGAAGTTAAGATTGCCCATTAAAATGAACTTCTCAGCAGCAGCTATCATCGAATGAACAAACATTGTCGTGATAAAAACATGCCGCACCCTCCGCAAGCTTCAGCTACGGAATGAATTCTCTCGTCCACTGGCCGAGAATTTTGAAATTCTCGGCCAAAGAAACCCGTAACTTATGGGGTTCCCGACGTTTTCGTGGAACTTAAAGTACGTCTTTGTACTCAGCGGCTCACATATGTTCGACTGACGTGGGGAGCCCATGAGGTGAGACACTGCCTTTAATTCATGAGTATCAACTTATCACGTACATTTGGAAAAACGGCCGTAAATCCTTATATAGACGAGAATGGACCAAGATCAAAATAGTTTTGAAATCCCCGTTTCGAGATGCACAAAGCTGTGGGCCTCGTAATGCATAACACATAAAACTTCAAGATCACGAGAAGAAGAAAGACCCAGAAAAGGAGACTACGTGCTAATACACGACTTCACCCTACATCGAGGACAATGGAAGATGGACAAGATAATTGGATCAAGAGACGGATTCCAAAGATCGGTTGAGATCCAATTACCATCGAAGACAATAGAAACCAGACCAAACAAACTTGTCTACAAGTTGGAGATACCATCGAGCGAGACATCTTCTCAAGAAAGCGATGATGACAAACAATCTCACACAGTGGGTCATCTAAGGCGGAACACGCACCCAATGATAACGAGATGAGAATCACCCTTGAGCAAAACATCTACCACACTAGCCCTGATCACTTTACTGCAACTCGTCTCATCAACAGCAGGAAACAATCGCCAACAGAGATCGCTATTCAGAAAAAAGTCGTTCACGCCACAATTTGCTCCACAAAAGGAATAGCAATTGCTACTTACCCTTCGGAACAAGGAGAGAAGTTCTGCTGGTTCCCGATAAACTGCTTCATGGAAGCCATAAGATCCGACCGACTTCCTTTTCGATGGCGATTCAACAGTCTGTGGAGAACCATGCGACTGCCCTTCATGGGCCTCCCAGTGTTCCTTCACCAACAGCGACAGAATCCTGGAATCAGAGATAAAACGACTCCCATCCAGCCTCCAATACCGTCCACCATACGTCTGCTCGTTCACAGGGTATAAGTCCTGCAGCCCAAAGAAGTCCATTGGCGTTTTCAACCAGGTGTTGCTACTACCATCGTAGTAGAAAATCTAACAGCCAACGTAAAGGAATACATGGACGAATGGGACTTTATCTGTGTGGATAAGAAAGGGTGGAAACGAAATCCCACTAAAAACTCACCGGAACATCGTATTTCTGCACTCAACGAAAAAGCACTACTTTTCTGCACTTTTGACAATCCCATTGCACTTCTCGTCATAAATG
Organism: Ancylostoma duodenale; assembly: GCA_000816745.1. NCBI lineage: Eukaryota > Metazoa > Nematoda > Chromadorea > Rhabditida > Ancylostomatidae > Ancylostoma > Ancylostoma duodenale. The sequence goes on along the minus strand of KN729726.1, from coordinate 2,301 downwards.
ACAAGGAAGACGCAATACCAATAAAAGCTTGGGGATCGTTAACAAAAACGTACTACGCCTACCCCTCTGAACCCCCAACAACGAAACGTAACTATGTGATCCACCTCAAGTGCTCGAAAGCGGCCTTAATTTCACCAGTGACAGACCGATAGATGTCATAGAAGCCTGCGTCGTCAACCGGAACTACTGCTTTTTCCTCGAAAACCATCAGGAAAACCACATCATGCTCCCAAATATCATCGTCTTGCATGACTACGAGGTAAAAATCCGAGCATGGAAATAGCCTCTACCAAGAGACAATACGGTGCAGAGCTTATGCAATCTGCGACTTGATCGAACGTCTGCTATGCCTCGGGCGAATCCTCAATTCATCATGCTGGACATACACGCACATAATCTACGCCATTGGTTTTCTCATCGTCATCAACGGCCATATACCGACATTATGCTTACAGCAAGATTAAGAGACTCATACGCTGCGTACTATTTCGTGGCCCCCTCACCTTCTTCAGCAGATTGGAGGCCTTCTCATCAAGAAAACGTAGCAGCCAAACTGTCATCAAAACCTACAAAAGTCAAAGGCGGAAAAAATATACCCTTTGCGTAATTGCTCTCCTGCAAAGTCAACATTCAATACAATGCTCACGTAGTGATGACTGCATCCAAGAAAATATGTACAACTGTTGGCACCTCATACGCCTGCACATTCAACGAAGCAACCACTCTTACGCTGCGACCGATTCAACAAGAAACATGTCTTACTCTCCAAGACCACAAGAAGAACGTAATCGGTTACGTCTCTCTGAGAGTAAACGGCATTCACTTTTCATGCCAGAAGATAATCTAATCCTTCACACGCGACCACCAATATATCGTCGAGTCAGTACACCGCTGCGGTGAAGCAGGAAGCTGCATTGGCAACGCATGCGACAAAGTAGAAACAACCGACGCTATAAAGGAACCAATCCGTCCGGCTGACTCCGGATTTCCAGACTTCTATTGATGCTCGCTTCGCTCGCATTCTTCACAGCTCCAAGGGCTATGAACAATTGGATGTGACCGATTCAGTGCAAACGATCTCATGAAATGATTTATGTGTGGTTGGCGGTTGTGGAAATTGAAGTGATAAGGGTCCGGTGTATATAAACAGAATGAAGAGGGTGGTCGATTCAGACACGAATGGAATTGGAGAGGGGAATGTGGAAGAGAATAATTTACATCCAGGCTATTGGAGGAAAATGTAGGAGGGAAGGTTATCGGCATATTCCTAATCCAGGTACGGACCCGTACCGCAGTGTTTCTCCGCTTTTAAATGGCAGCGCACCATTACCATGGCATTGGAGTCCTCTGTGGCGCTCACCACTTTGGGCGCCGGCGCCCCCATATCACAGCGGTGGACCCATCTCCCCCCATTTTGGGCGCAGGCGCACCCTTACCACAGCGGTGGACCTGTCTCCGCCCACTTTGTGCGCCGGCGTCCCCTTATCACAACGGTGGACCCGTCTCCCCCCACTCTGGGCGCCGGCGCACCCTTATCACAACGGTGGACCCGTCTCCCCTCCCCCACTCTGAGCGCCAGCGCACCCTCATCACAACGGTGGACCCGTCTCCCCCACTCTGGGCGCCGGCGCTGCCCTTCTTCATGGACTCCATCGACGGACCCGTTCCACCATATCCAACCAGAAGGTTCTGCTCGATCTCTTCCCTACCTCACTCCACCCCACCACACCCGTTTCTAGGCTTTTATATGATCTCTCAATCACCACACAATAATGATCACTGACCAATTGTAGAATTTCGTAACGGTCTGACACACATTCTTACATACCGGCACACATGAAAAGGCTAAGCCCGTTATTATATAGAATGATTTTCCAACACTGCGAACAAGAGTCCTGTATACTTCGGAATATTCGAAAATTTTTTCGAATAATCGAATTTCGAATTTATTCGATTTTCAAATTTTTCGAATAATCGAATTTCGAATTTATTCGGTTTTACGCTTTTTTCGAATAATCGAATTTCGAATTTATTCGATTTTTCACTTTTTTCGAATAATTGAATTTCGAATTTATTCGATTTTTGAATTTTTCGAATTATCGAATTCCGAATATATTCGATTTTTAAATTTTTCGAATAGTCGAATTTCGAATGTATTCGATTTTCAATTTCTTTCGAATTTTCGAATTTGTTCGGTTTTTTTAAATACCGAATATTCGAATAACTCCGAAATTCGGTTTTTTTTCGAAATTCGGTTTTTCAAATTCATTCGCTCATTTTAGCTATTTGACTACTTCGGAA
>KN729725.1:0-15141 GCA_000816745.1 Ancylostoma duodenale | reverse complement strand
TGCAATCCAGACGATGAGCCACGTCACTGATTTAGTGCAAGCTCACGAAAGAAAGAATAGAAACAGAAATTCTCTTTACCACCCTGTACTTCAGGCAAAGTTAAGCAAATAGTCGTATATGGAATTGAAATTGAAATGGTTAAAAAGCAAGGAGCTTGGAAAAAAGCTTAAAAGGTGGTTGGCTTAACCAGTTATTTAAACAGACCTGGCGCTGATTAGTTCGCCCATCGCCAGACACCTGGAAGAAAACGCAAATCGCCATCCTGTTACTTTTTCGGAACGGTTGCAACAAATGCGAGTGTTAGCCTTTTTATAAAATAAATGCTGTGGAAAATTGATATCGTGGAAGGTCATGTAAAGCCTCAATTTTAATGAGAAAAATGCCCAAAAAACCTATGATAACTATGCAGTATCCTAATAACAATGCTCAAAACAAAAACGAAGTAGTCATTTGTGGTTAGACTTTAAGTTCAAATCACACTGAGGATTTTCCAGGTACTTACTCATCTGAGAAACTTAAACTGAATTTGGTTGCATTTGATGAGAAATACATTTGTTCCTAGGGAAAATTTTCGTGAAAATCAGCAGATAAATAGAGGAAATTGGCAAGAAAAGTGCGGGGTTGAAAAGAAATGTTAAGTATTGCCTCGCCAATATTTGATCACTGCTGTTGTAATTCATGCGAATTGCAGAAGTCATGTTTAATCCAACCAACTTCCTTCCACTCTTCTTGGAGAACAAACCCTGAGGAAAACAAGAAGAAGGTAACGAGATTCTCCAGGAGTCTTTCCATGACCTAGCTAAGGTCTGGGCTATGATAAAAGGAAAAGAAAGTTGTCGTGTGAATTTCTATCTTTTTATTATATAAATAAACACAAACAGATGCAGGGCATGCCGCCTTACATACAGCGCCGGTCAATCATTTTTGCATCACAATAAATCTGGTCTGGTCCCATCTGGTCTGCCGCGCCGCACCACCCACACGTCGCGGCGAAATAGATGGCGCTGTGATTGTCAGGCCTTGTCGATGTTCATGTCATTTTAATGGTTCTTGTTCTTCTTATATCTTTGCTCCCATTCGCAAAACTGTGGAAAACACAAGCGAAACACCAATACCAGTAGAGAGCGGAAGCATAGGGCCAACTAGTCTGCCGCGACGCGTGGGTGGTGCGGTGCTGCAGACCGGAGGATGATTTCCTTTGATTCAACAGTAATTAATCTTCACTGCGGATAGGGCCGCGAGAAACCAGGGATGAGTAGGTAGATAGTGAGTAGAATTAACTCCTGTACAATTTGACTTGGGCGTGAGCGGCCGAGTGGTAAGAGGCTCGCTGGGCATGGACACGGTCGATGGTTCGATCCCGGCCGAGACCAATCGAGCCATGCCCGTGTTCAGCCCAACATTTTCGTAAACGTTCCACTTTTTAACCTTTCTATCTGGATGAATAGAAACAGGCCTAATCAACACTGTGAAGATTGAGTACGTAGGTGTTGTGGAAGGTCAGCTATGTACTCGCAACTTCCGCATTATTTTTCGAAATTTTTGTATTTTGCTTCATGTTTCTTTTGTATTCAATCACTCAAGGCCACTTTAACTGATCACTTCCTGGTGTTCATTCAATTTATAGCACTTGTTGCTTAGTTAGTTCGATCTCAACATAAGTTCTTTCAACTCAAGCCCCGATCTATCGTCGCTCAACACTGAAAGGGCATCTTTCATGCATAATTCTTTGATGTCTTGAAGAGCGCTAGAACGCTGCCTACACAAATCTATAGATAAAAAAGAGACTTACGAGACTATCCAAAATGTTTCCAAGTTCATCAAATTATCGGAGGTAGCTTGAAGTCAAAAGTAATGGCTAATGCTAGGTCTTTCCTATCCCAAATATGGCTTAAATTGTGTTCTGGCCAGCTTTACTGGAAAGCTTGCCTTCGTCAAGCAAGTTCATTCATATGAAACCTGTAAAATAATCATCTACTCGCTAGCTCGGGTGTCATTTCATAAACCAGTTTTGAACTACGTATTTACGTGCTTCAAACATATTTCCTTCGAAAGGCGAGAGATCTATACCACAGCACTAGTGCACTCGCGAAACTCATCTAAATTCAAAGAAGTACAAGGAAGCAGGTGGAAAACACAACATAACTAATGTGTCTGACGACAAAAAAGCAACAGGTACGATTTAAGAGCAAAAGTAATAGCTTAGGGACATTAAAGCGCATTTCTACTCTTGTTTTTCAGGAATGTAATCTCCATAAGACGTGGTGAATACGGATCACAACCACTTTCCACAAAACTTGCACTGTAATCCATTCTTCCTTTTTCATGCACGCGGAGGAAATTTCATAGGCTGTTTCCACCTAAACAAACTGTGTGAATTGGTTAAATGTACTGATCTGTGGCAACCATGTTGTCCTACTGTCCTGCCTCTTCCCTGCTACCCCCCCCCCCCGCTCCTCCTGTTTACAGTGAAATACCAAAGTCAAAGCCCTGTGTACTGAATGCTGGAATAATTTCCTCCGGATAATGCTGTAAAAAACACGAAAAATGTTTACTGATAAAAGAAATACGTCTCATTTGATAAGCATGTGAAATAGCACCTTTGCGAAAGTTTTGGGAATCCTAGGGAAAATATGTTTAGTATCTTCTACAGTATCCATACCATTACCCACATGTCGCACTCACAATCAACACACTGAATTGAAACGTCTACCATATGTGAATGCCAGAAGAAAGCAAAGATTCACATCGTTGCCAAGCAGTCTTAAAGGCAGCACCCACGGAGAATTCAGTCGCCGCGATTTCAGCGTAATATTAGGTTTTTAGCTATGAGGAACATGGGTAAAATGTTCAAATTTGTCAAAACATACAGTACCGGCCAAAATTGTATAGCCTTTTGCAGTCTCCCCATTTGCCTCATAACTTCATTTAGAGTGAAGCTATGGAGCCCATATTTTATGGGTCTTGTAGACACTCACATGTAATAGAAAGGGAATGAAATTGGACTATCTCGTAAGCAAGTCTTTTAAAACAGAATTTTCATTCACAAAGTCAAAATCTGGGACTTTTCATCATCTAAGAAAAAGTTCACAGAAGGGCTTTTATGGGCAGTGTTTCAACAAGAATCGGAGTTCTTGTATTAGATCGACTCATATCTGGATGAAAATATGTGCTTTCAGATCATTGATCAAAGTATACAAAGCAAATTTGAGTTCATTTCACCCGTAAATCAATGTAAGAATTTCTACCAAATTAGCTAACTCTTCCTTAGTTACGATGTTAATTCGGTCACAATGCACCAAGACGTCCATGTCACAAAAAGTTGCTTTCCTTCCTTCCCATGCAAAGCTTTGCTCCATCAAAAGTTATGGAGAAAAATTCAAAAGGCTATATAATTTTGGCCGGTACTGTATAAAGATGGCAGTTTTCAGATGCTTCCCTTTCGCTATGTTAGAGCAAGGCGGTCGAGTTAAACGCGGCAAGCAAAGAAGTCGGGCGGGCTGCCATCACTGCCACCTACATTCTCTATGCAGTCGGAAATTTAACTGAATAGGCAACTTGTTGGGGAAAGAATTGGCACAAAGAGGAGGAAAATAAAATTTTCATCATAAAGACGTGACTCAGGGGGAAAACAAAGCCTTATAATAGAGCTTATACAACTAAATAACGCAACAATAAATTATTTGAGGAATTGGGTGATTTTGGTGAGAAAAAGGAGTACATAAGTCACTAATAGGTAAAGGGAGGCATACATATATACATATTGGAGAATCAGGCCACAGTAACGTAGTACAAGCCGAAATTAGTGGATAAAAGGTTAACATTAAGAGAATTCCACTTGAAACCAGCGCCCAATCAGCTGGCCAGTTGTTGTTTTGCTCGCTCCAGGAAAGATTTTGGAAATTATTGCTAGCATGAAAACTCGTAAAACTTACTTACCTGTTGTTCACTCTTGGTGGATAAAGTTTCTACTGGTGCTCTTATTGCGAAATTGACCCCATAATCGATTGGATCACGCTTGGATCAAAATCTAGGGAGCGAAAATTTTCGTTGGTGCTGCCTTTAAATATGACAAATGTGCATAGCAAAGCCCAGACAGAAAACGTCAGAATTCCAGCAAATCGGATACTCGAAAGGCCAAAATTACAATGTACATAAAACCCCGTTAAGCTTTGTTGCTTTGGGAGATACTGCTGCGGTGCGTCTGACACAGTGCAGTTAAGCGCAGTATCCTCCCCACCCAAGCACCAGAGCTCAGCTTCAAAAATTGTTAAAAGAATTGTCAAAGCATTGCAACAAGCATGCAATTAGGAACAGAGAGTGAAGAAGCCCCTAATTTTCTATTGTTTTTCACAAAACATTTGCTTGTGCTGAATTGTGAGTTATTTTATGTCTCCATAGAGAATTAACAGAATTGAAACGTATGACTTTTCTGAAGTAGTTTAACATTTGTACTTTTCTATCCTTTTGCAACTTTTTGGCCCTTACTTTGAAATTAGGCGCGTCTACCATTTTTTCACTTAAAAAAACCACATGTTCTTTATCAATAGTCGCATTCAGAGAAAAAAAAAGCAAGAAAGAAGGACTGTGAACAGGCATGACTACCGGGAAAAAAGGTTTCGCAGTACTCGCTTCACATTCTCTGTCCTTTGTGTTGAGAAATAAGAGAGAACCCAGAACAATAAACTATTCCAGGAAAACAAAAAATGTGGAAAAAATCATACACGGGGAATTCCAAACGGCCGTGTGCAAGCTGCAGGTACTGCGGGGCGGCGTGGCACTTGGGTTCTCCGCTGTTGGCAGAAGCAGACAACCAGAGCCACATGCAGAGCCCCTGTGTCTCTGCTCAAGGGAGCCACGCCGCGGTCCCGCCCCTTGCACACGGCCATTTGGGGTTCCCTGTATATGAGCACAATGTCAATGGCGGTGGGTGTTTTTGCGGATTCGGGAAGCACGTAACGCGACAGCGCCGCACGAGCTGGAATCCTCGAGCTGTGGGGTAGTTCGTTTTAGTGATAGCTAACATCAAGTTTGATGTAAAACTATCAAGGAAACCCGGATTTCTTTCGTTGCAGTGAAAAATAGGCGAAAGAAGGCTTCAACAGAACATTTAATTGAAATGCGTGGCTAATTTCTCGGGGGAGTGTTGAGTGCATTCCGAAAATCTCTTAAATCAAGGGTTGTTTTCGAAGACACATAGCACATTTGCAGTGGCTGCAGTTATACCGTAGTCACGAACGGGCGATTCACGGGAAAGAAGCAAAATCAGCTCAAATGAAATATATAGTAAGGTAGAACATTAAAAAAAACAAAAATTAGCCCCAACTCACTGTCGAGCCAAAGCCAAGTGACAGATAATGTTGGAGAGGCCGTACTTATTGAATTAATTAGTGATTAGTCCCGTATCTGAATTGTATCTAGTAATAGTTAGCTATAATGATTAATTTCTGACTTCCGACGTCAACTTCCAGCTGAATTCCCAAACTGGTCACACGAAAGAGAAAGGTTAGAGAAGTGGGCTTCTATACTCATAGTTAGATTTTCGGCGCCTGGAAAATCTTCTCGTAAATGTTCTATGGGACAAACAATAACCGTCATACCTATATACTAGCCCATTTCCTAAACGTTTTAGATTTTCTAAATAATTAGTCTGTGAAGTTTTTTAATTACACCTCTTTTTAATTCTTCTGGATCTTCTGGATCTAATTCTTCTGAATTTCTATTGATTTTGCTACTCATGGCCAATCGCTAACGGAAATCCCGCGTTTCAGCCCTTAGAGTGTGGAATCGAATAAATTTTGACAACTTTTAACAAATCAAAAGATAGGTCACTACTTAATTTACACATAGTAAGCCTGGTAGTAAGATCTTAATCAGCGCATTTACGGTAGATACATTAAAATGGATTAAATTTTCGAAAACATCCCACACCCCAATCAGCAAAAGTGATTTTTTAAGTCATTATGGGGACCACCATTCTAGACATTTCGACCGCTCTAACAATAAGAAATCGGAACGATGCGAACTTTCAGTTTTAACTTGTTGGAAGCCTGTGTGAGTTTCTCCGGGTCTCATACAAATTTCATCATCTGAACTCTCTCCTAAAAGATTTACAAGCTGAAATTTGCAGTCTTTTTTATTTGCTCCTGCTTACTTCGTCTAGGGATACCGGTAACTGTGAGCATTTAGCTCATTACAGTAGTAAATATTTAGATCAATCAGTGGTAGATACTTTTAAGGAAAAAATTCGGATCTGGATTCATCGAGTAGTAGACTTCGTTGGGATAACTCCTGGGAATCTACACAAACGGTTGTTATGTACCAGAAAAATCATAAGTGAAGTCGCCTACACGGACACTGCAACAAATTGTTTTTCATCCCTACCGTCTTTCATAGTAGTGCTTGGTCAATCAAATTTTTGTATCTTTTGCAGGTATTACAAGTATGACAACGGTACAAATGAATGGATGCGAGATTCCGTAGCTTAATTTTTTATTGGAAAAACTTCAGTCCGGTTTAAAGTTGAGATTTGACGATATTCGTAATCATTCTCAGAGAAGAATTCAACAATAGTGTCTGAACATAAATCCTCAGCTTACTCACTAACATTCGTCTGATTTACATAGGATTTATTTGTTAATGGTGTAATTAATTATTAGTGAAATGGGAAGACTTCATATGTAGTAATAAGGTTGTAAAAACTGTTAATGTTGCCAGTTTGTTTGTTTCGTTTTCTCTTCCAAGAATAGGTAGGACAAATAGGCTTAAAAGGCTGGGCACTCCTGGGAACTCGTCAGTGTGGGGAAGAAGACATTTCTTTGTGAAACAACAAACTTACTCTAGGTTATCCTCATGGGGTTGTAAGTGCAGGAAACTCAATTAAATAGTAAATGAGAAACTCAAGTAAATAGTTAGGAGATAAGTAACAAGCGTTATAGGTCAGCATTCTTTCAGACGATAACCCTACATCTGTAATCCTGTAACGATGTTCAATTATATAACACTATAGTCGTTAGATCTACAGAAGAACGTTGGTATATCAGTCTGCTTCATAGTGTACTACATAAAAGCAAAACCAGACTTTTTTATTATTTTGCTTTGAAAAATGTGTTTCATTAGAGATTTCCACTAAATGCAGAAGCACGATGTTCTCTACATAGAGTAGTGGACAAAAAACAATATCAGCGGCCATATTGGCCAGGGAATCTGGAAAATCAACCCACCTTCGGATTGAGCTATCCTACGGGAATCTGCATATAGGTTTAAGCTCATGAAGGCTTCCTTACAGTAGCTCAGCATATGCATAGACCCGATTCAAGGTGAACTATTGAGCCCAAACTTCAACTGCCTCGGCTTCCAAGGATCTTGTCCAATATCTTTACTATCAACTACTGAGAAAAAAGAAGAGTTGGTACATATTTGCCTTTCCACCAAAATGTTGTCGCTGCACTTTCCTTCGCTGCTCAGATGGAAGGACAAATTCAACTGATCAAAGTTTTCAAAAAATCCCTCCCCTGAGTCGCAGGAATTTCAGCAACATCACAGTTTTGTATCGAATGTCAGAATATGTGGTTGTTAGCAGTGCATATCATAGAATTATTCTACGTCGTGACGATTGTTTTTCTTGTGCATATAAGTAGTTCTAGAGGAAATGTTATCCGTAGGTTAAAATTATGGATTCACAGCACATGTTTACCCTTCGAAGAAGGCTATTCCTGCAAAGGAAATGGAAATATCTGCAAGAAAATGCAGGCCTTGCAGAACGAACTCTTAGCGCAGAGTAAACACGTAATTTTCGACTAGACATGTCTTTCAATAGAACGCAATTATCGAAAGCAGTAAGTACTGTAGGCGCTCCCACAGGTATTGTAAAATGAGGGAGCTAACAGAAATCATTAAAAATTCAAGTGATCTCAAATGGAAATTGACAGGAGAAATAAAATTACCATTTATTGAAAAGATGATCTTTAGACTTTTTCATGGTAATCTACTTCAGTTGTATGCTGTTGACTCGTATTCTTGTGAATGGCGGCTGTACAGAAGAGGCTGCTCCAGAAGAAATATACTGAGGTCGAAAAGGTCGATGAATATTGTGTCTAATTTCAGTGTTGAAGATGGCTATGATCACCCTAGATCCAAACAAATAATGTATTGATATGGCATAGAGACCAAAGAACCTCTCGGGTGCTTACCCTGCGCCAGCGTGATTAATCCCCCAAATAAGGGTAGTGGCGCAAAATCGCGGAAATCTACCAGTAACAGGTGTAGAGATATAATGGAAGCAAACAACTGTGAATGAAAACAGGATAGTCGTGCAAAGAGTCTGAAATTAACAAAATGTTGCATTTTATTTGACGTCATCGAGAGATTTTCCTCAAGTTTACTGTAGATTTCTGTGGAAAGTGTGATCAGTACAGTATGTAAATAGCGGAATGGAGCATAAATACTGTCTCACAATGAAAAAAAAATCCACAGCAAAGATATGAACTCTGCAACTAGATCTAGCAGCTCTGTAGCTAGCTCCTCAAGATCACTTTATTATCAAAGAAGAAACAAAAAGCTTCGGGTTTGTTCCCTCTTCCTTTCTCTGGCACGGTCACGGCTCCCAGCTGCTATAGATGTACTCCACCACGGCCTAGATACGACGTTGTTTTCAGAATAATCTTTACCAATGAGGAGGTGCCAATGATTGAGCGAGCCCACACTTCTCAGAATGAAGGGATACATGAGCGAGGTAGTGAAGAATTCAATGAAACTATACGAGTCATTACCCGGAAATCTCCTCCGAAATTCGTCGTGATTCCCACCGGAATTAGGGGGAAACTTTACTAATCTTTGTGAAAAAAAGGACATGAAATTCGACGACAATGTGTACTAGAATAATTCAAAAAATCACCTGATTCCGTGGAATTCTAATTAGCACGAAAACCAGTTCCAGATTTCTTAGCTGGGTAGGGCGCCCGATCACCAAACAGGAAACACCCAGGGCTGGGATTCATGAAAAAAGAACCAAGCTAACCAACGATGTCTGGAGTGAATAAATACCGCTATAGACCATGGAGTGCCTAGAGAAGCAGGATGCAAAAGTTGGTTTGGACGCCTGGTTTTACTTGGTAATGCGTTCATGAATCCTACCCCAAGTATGATGCCTCGTTACCGTGCCACTTCCACCCTTGCCTCTGATTGGCCGGCTAATTCTCCAGACATGAAAGTTCTCTAGTTCGGTTTGGACAATAATGATAGGTAAGGCCTTTGAAAAAGGTTAGCGTTCAATCTTTGACGAAGTCACATTTGAGACCCTGGAGACTCTTACTCTCGAACCGCTTTCAAAAAAGAAAGAATCGAGCTCTTTTTCAGAAAGGTGTAATGTTCAGAAACAAAGCCAATTATTGAATCGCTATCCATCTACGTACCTGTGCAAATAACCGCAAATCCTTCTTGAACCGGTTAACAGATCCATACATGAAGTGCACATTTCTTGCTCTAATCACCTGAAAGTTTTCAAATCGTCTTTTTTTTCGAGTATGGAATTTCGATGAAAATTATAACAATGCATAGAGTTCTTGATTTGTAACAGAATTTCTGTGGGTAGATTTTGATGATGAAGAAGAATTCCTGGAACTCTCCAATAACTGTAATTGGCCACTACAGAAATCACCTGGTCCCAAACTCGTGCGAATGAAATCTCTATTTCTGCGCTTGCGCTTGTATCGTTTTTTTTTTCACAGATTGATCTTAAACTAACCAGTCTAAGCTTAACGAGCGTTGAGATGTCAAGACAATAGATCAGGGCAAATAACATCATACTGAACCAAAAATCCATGTACTTAGAAAGATTTTGTCCACAAGGGCTGGTACTGAACGTGAATTCTAAGCTCTCTCGATCGAATATGAAATAACAAGAGGCTGAAAGAACAACCATTAGGCCAAAGAGTTTACATGTATCTTGTGGATCCGTAATTCGCATTAAAAGACACTTCTGCTTACCTTCGAAGTAAACACAACCGTATATAAGGCAAATAGTGGTAAATACACATATGTAAATGAAGGTCGTTTTATTGGTGAATAAATCCGCGTATCTCAAGGGCATAAATACGCATACGAACCGATTTGTCGAGAGAAGCAGCATAGAGTAGTAGGACGCCGCTTGAGCAATTATGGTTATCTGACCAATAGAACGGTTCAAGCCAAACAAAGCGGAGAGGTCACTGAAACATTTACATAAGACGGTTTTATATAATATTTTATTATAGAGGGTAGTCCATAAATACGGTAACAAGACGTGTTTTGCTTTCAAACAAGCATGTTCTTCCTTGAATTCATGTTTGGTTGAGAGGCCATCTCCGGATGTTTTACCAGGACAGTGCTCAGAAACTTAGGTTTCGACTGGTTCAGAATAGGGGGGACAATGAATTTTAGGATCTATTGGTTTTGTTGAGTGAGCACTCAGTTGCACAGGACTAACTCAAGTGTGCTAGCAGTAGGTTTTCACTGCACCTGAGACATAAGCTTCCTCAAACCCCTTAGAAGTTGGGAATCTCCAGAAAGGAACTTCAGAAGATCGGAAATAAATTTTTGCGCAACCACTTACGCGCCAAGGCTTCGGACTTGATTTGATGTCTAACGGCCTGATTTTTAGCAGATAGAGGAAACTTTTAGATGTTGCGTCGGAGATAATTTCGTTAGGGGTGATAGCCCAGTCCGCTGTTGTTCTTGGCGCCTGCTTTGGTGCGTAGTTTATTCATTTTTAGTGACATATGGAAAAGAAAGGAAAGAAGCAGGGAAAGGAAAGGTTAGTTCCTTCTTCGACATTTTTGCTCAATATAGTCTTTTTTCACTAATGATGAGGTCCTGGGAAGACCATATTCTTTGTCTTGTTTCTGTATAGTGTTAGGGAACGGAACGGAAACAGGATAACTAAATTTTTTTCTGTTTACTATTATGGCTCCGGAACGGAGAGAACGCTAGTCCGCGTTCCAAATGCTTATTTTTAATAGTTAGCGCTGGTACTATTGTATCGTTTAGTCAGCCTCATAACCGTTTTGTTTTATAACTGTTTTGTTGTTTTCAAGACTGCTTTCTTTTTTTTCTGTGCAGGTTTCGAAGGGACTCTTTTTTTTCAAAAGGTAAGTTGATCAAGCTTAGTTTTCCGGTTCATAAAACAGTAAACTAGTAAATAGTTGAGCACTACTTGAGGACTTACGCATTACGACGGTTTTTGTAGTTATGCAGAAACTTCATCTTTGTGTTATACCACCGCTAATGCCTGTATAAATTTAGAAAACTTACAATAGGATACAGGGTGCGACCCAAAACACGTACGACGAGATCAGCACACCATTCGAGAGCGAGTGGTATAACGTCAGAAAGCCAAACGAAGTGTTAAGTGATTTGATGTTGATCGTTAGCAGTACACAGGACCCGTTCACAAATAAGCCAACGATTCCGAGCTAAAAGAGAACATTAACTGATGTTTCAGAGGAGCAGATGAATTTTTAGGTGGCGAACACACCGCACCTAAGTAGCCAATATTTTTTATGTGGTAAAATTTAAAAGCTTACGCACGATTGCACAACACACAGCTGCGATGATGTTCTCCACATTTTCCCGCATTGCTCACCTAGAATTAGTACTATGAAGGTTAAAATTAAAGGTTATTTGGTCATAAAATATAGGAGACCAAAGGAACTAATGGGGTAATATCATATGTGAAGGGAAAAAGAAGTGATGCTTTGAAAAGCAGCGGAACTACCACGTGAGGAAAAGTGGGAGCCTAAAAGTAGGCGGAACAGGAAGCAGTAACGCTGAGTGTTTTCACAGTGCACCTGTCTCATTTGGTATTTGCAAGAACTCTAACCGAACTTGCTGATATCCGGAAATTTCAGATTTGAGAAGAAAAACTTCAGTTTTTCATAAACCCTTGCTAAATACAATTGAGGGCAAAATTATAGAATCTAAATGAATAAAAAATTCGAAAATGTATAGGAATCATTTCACCAGTCTCTAAGCGTTTCGAAGACGACACTCTATGTAGGGAATTTATGCTCAATACAATTTAGGACTGCGTAAATTATATGATAGAAATGCATGAAATAATTTTTAAAAAATATATAAAAATGCGTCCTACTGTCTGCATACGTCTTCACGAGGATACTCCAGATAAATTTCCTATGAAAAGCACTGCCTATAGAGAGTGCAGCAGGGAAATAAGTTTTTGAAAAACCAGCACAGTGCTCAGACTGCGGTAAAGAAGGACGTCTCTTTGGCGTAGTTACGCTGTGTCTGCCTATGGTTCACAAAGAACCAGCGTCGGGAGCAGTTAGCATAATTTGATATACTGTATGATTACTTTCTGATATTTGCAAGGTTTATTATACCGTCTAGTCATAGGGACATGAATTTATGCGGCTCTATGCTGGACCAGGACCCGACTGGCTTGCAAAGTATTGCACCGTCAATAGTTGACCGAATATTGTACCTCTATACAGGTGGCATAATAGTGTATTGTGGATTCTAGTACCATCCTCCGGAAATGATTCTTAAGCATTTTAGATAGTAATAATATATGATATTCATCTCTGTGGGATTACCAGATATTCGGTGGCAGAACCTACATAGTTGACACATTGTGTATATTAATATTACTGTTGTTTAAGGTTAAAAATTCCCCATTCCGCTCTGAGAATCATAGATCCCTAACCGAGCGAGCCAATAATTGCCAAGCACGAGTCCACGTAACTACATAGTAAAATTGATATGTCCCTGTATTTGTTAGCGGCCACTTAAATCTCATGATGCAACGGACGCATGAAAGCTATATCGAACAACTCAGAAATTTGCTTTCCAGTGTAGAAAATCATTGTTTTACTTCCACAGAAAAAAAATAGATCAATGCTGATTGATTCGATTCACAGCTATCTCTTAATAGTTATTAAGCATTTACACATGGTCGGGAACAGAAGATGTACAGGAAGCTCCAGATGTCGAGCCCTCCTCGGCGTAATGCGCTTAGACGGGGCATGGTTTGGACAGGAAGCAACTGTCTGCTCAGCTGTGACTGTCTCATCCGTTTGGACCTTGACCCCCTAAGTAGAGCTACGTGTATTTTTACGAGGAAATAAAGCAATTACTGAGAAACACACAGACTGCTCTTGTTGAAAACTATGTGCACTTCAGCACCATGGTCCTGTAAAGTGAGCGAGGCGAGACTTGCCGGAAGCAAAACGGAACAAAGTAATATTAGGAAGCGCATGACGTCAAAGTTGGTTCGCTGAACTGGCTTTATTCATATGCGTTTTGCGCTAAAATTTTCGGATATAGCGGCTTTTAGCATAGAAGAGGTGACGAAACATTAAGAATTATTTATTAAATATTTTCTTAAACACATAATAGTCTTGATTTTCAGATATGGTAGGATGGTGCTATCCCGGAGCTTCATTTAGTATGAGTTTCTTCGTGTCGTTGATATTGTAGACTCCTGTTTTTAATTTTTTATTGGCTAGCTTTCGGTGAATAACACCATCGTCAGGCCTGAAATACATTCCAACATATGGTCTAGCACTCATGAGAACAATGATGTTACAGAGGAATGAGTGAATAGATTGACCAGGCTAGGCAAACAAGATGACAAACAGCACATTAAGCAAGTCAGTAGACGAATGAGCTACAGAGGATGCAACATAAGAGACATGAGCACAATCACGACCGCTCTACGTGATAAGCCTGAGGCTGTTGATATGCTCATCCTTGTTGTTTATTTCCGTCGTGAGACGCTTTATCGCAAGAGCCTCGAGCAACTTCCTCTCCAACGGGTTTTCTAGTGAGCGGTGTAATAGCGTTTTGATTTTGTCGACAGTATGTATTTTGCTCATAGATTGTTTTTGAACAAAATATAGCCTCTTTAAAGAATTGGAGAATAGAAAGTAGGAAGGAACAGCTGGAGGTGAGACACTATTATATTTGGTGTAACTAGCCTTAACTACCCATAGATTGTTTGTTCATACATATGTCCACAGCCAAAGATTAAGCTATTCACCATTTACAATTCCTCATAGTAATTTAATCCGACAAATGAAATGAGCTCAGTCTGGTAAAAAAGAACTCGTTATATGTAATGTTGATCTACATATATAATGCCATCCTTTTTCTAAAGCACTCAGGGACTGACTATCTTTGACCAAAAATCCAGATTAAGTTTCATCTAACACAACAATACTAGAATGATGGTCACTCAGGAACGAAAATGAACCCATTACTTTCCAGTGAAACATCGCATATCGAAAGCAATGAAGTTGTTCTGGAGCAACAGTACTGCAATAAAGCGATAGAGAAGGAAGGATCAAGAATAAGGTCATACAATCATTTTTTAAGAATGCTCGGACGATCTTGCATGGGCAGTGTTCGAAGTGATCACATAACCAAATTTTGTTGCACTTTTATTGTAACTCAGCGAATACACCATACATAATTCCGATATTATAAATGGTAACTCTTCGGTCCACAAATAAAAAATGAGTGAAAGGAAGAAGAACAACAACAGCTTCTGGCTCGAACAAAATCAGAAGTTCGAGATAGGACTGTGCAAGATATGAAGGGGACACTTACTGTACGTAATCGGGATAAAGGCAGTCACTTCTACAGCAGTTAGCTGGCGCAGAGCGAATATGCGCATTACAATCTAAATTGTGTATGCAGGTGCGAGAGAAGCAATCAAGTTAGTTATAAGCCGAAATGACGGCATGGAACTTATTCCGTGAATGACCACTAACTAGAGCATTCACAGCGGAATTCTCAGAATTTGTTCTACTTGTCTAGCAATTTTAAGTCTTGATTATGTACTTACGGAGTAGCCATAAATTACCCGTGCACCAGCAATTTAAGAATTTGATATGTTCGAAAACGATGAAGACTAGGACGATTCTCAGACTTCTCAGTGCTTGATTAAAAGTTCGTCAAGATGATGTTCGGAAATCCTTAACATTAGTGAGCCGGCCCAGGCAAATTCAGGCCACAGGTTCTGTGTTGCCTCCATAAGGGCTACCTAATATCTAAATCGTGTTTGCCAGAACTGAGTCCTTGTCTAGAATTTTATTCGATGTAAAGTAGGTGTACGCGTGATCTTCGGCCAACCTGTATTACCT
>KN729724.1:0-15919 GCA_000816745.1 Ancylostoma duodenale | reverse complement strand
CCCAGAAACGTTGCCTACCAGGGATTAATATTTCATGGATTAAATAGAAATCAGACTTCACTCTGACCGAATGGGTCATAGATGGCTCGAATGTGTTGTTGTGATGCCATATTTCACTGACGTTCTGCTTGGTAATCCATTAGAATTGCTATTTTGTCGTATGCTGACGAATATGAGCATGCTGGCAAATATTTTACATTTTTGGAATAGAATGGCTTTTGGGGTTCTGGGATGAGTTTTTCCTGCTTATTCTGGTTTCTTTTAAATAGATGGAGTAGAGCGTAGTCAGGCGTGTTTTACATCTTTACGCGGGCAGTAATCCTTGGAGCTTTGTTGTTTTGTTTTGTTGCTGCTGGGAAAGAAATTTGTTTAAAGATTTACTCAACGCCGTCGACGTAATGCCGCCTGCAATTGTCGCCTAGGCCACGCCCCTCGGCGGGTTCGCTGAGGCCAGGATTTGCTCTGTAAGGACCACGCTATTCTGCAATTTTCATGGATACTTCATATTCCGCTTTAATTCCATTTTGTGGGAAAACTATTCAGTGTTGTATAACCCTGTGGGCCTTCTGGACCACTATTTTGTATACTGTATTTTTAGAGCCGAATTCCCCATCGATAGCCGATACCACTTAGAATTTTTAGAGCTCCATTGGGCCGTTCTGATTATTTTTGGAGAGCTTAGTTCTACTGTGTTCATACTTCGTCGCGCCGGCCGCCACTATCGCGCAAATGCAAGCTGTTCAAAAGCGGTTCATCCCTTTCGTAAGCATCTGTGTACAATGGTTTCACTGTGACAGTTGGCGGTTATCCTCGCGACTCCACGTCACGAGCTTCCACCGCTTCTTGTTTAGACTTTCTCCTCCGAAAATAAGGCAATGTGCCAAATTCACGTCGCCCTAGCCAGCGCGCGCTACGTAGCGATCTTGTCGATATTGTGGACAGGGATTTTCTGTTGTTTCCTTCTTCCTTCAGTTATTTCTGCATACAGTTTAGCAGAACAGCGGCACCCGTCGTGTAGCGAACGTTGTGGCCATCGCTGCGACGCCATCTTCTTGCGATGGCAAACATGGCCACTAGGTGAAAATTTTGAAGTCGTAAGACCTGCTCTCTTATAGACCTGGCACGGGTTAGAAGGCCGGTTTCACTCGAGAGAATCGGAAGATTATGTATTTTAGCTCTCATAAATAGTCAAGAGACAGGGTTAGTTCTTAGATGAAAAGTTCAGACCGGTTAGCGAATGGTCTTACCGTAATCTATAAGCGTAATGTTTCCGTACCGCACTCTACAAAGCAAAAATCGACACTGACAGGTGGTTCGACGTTTATAGCTCTAAATAAGTAAATAAATAGATAAATAAATGAATAAATAGGCATCAATGTTGCATGTGTAGATGCAGAAAAATTTAGAAATTTGGACTGGCTACCCTCACTCTACAGAAAATTATGGACGAAAAACTACTACCTGTTGCAACAACTTTGTTTGCGACTATACATATTTACAAAAAGATGCTGCACAAGAAATGTAAGTACTGTACAATCCAGTGGGAGCAACGCCGATGATGTCACCTAGCAGGATTCAACTGTCCCACTCAAAACCGAAATGATCCACACTAAGCCTCGCCCTCCAGTCACATGATAATAAATCTGACCAACAGGCTAATTCGTCATATTGATGTAGCGGTCCTTTTGCAGATGTAGACATTCCAGCCATCGTTCTGCATATCCGCGGCATTTTGCTGTGCCCGGATGCTGTGCAGCAGTAGCAGCATGTTTTTCTTCGATGCTACTTCGATATTCTAGTTCCTCCTGCAATTTTCAGACATTTCGCGACAATTTAACAACAATCCGGCAATGCAGCTGAAAAATCCCTATTTGGGTGCGATTTTCAGCCTTCTAGAGAATCTTTCTTCTATTTCAACAGCTCAATCTACCAGAAACTGCTGGAATATTTTGAAAAAAAAAACCATTATTAGCTTACGAATTTATGTTCACGAATCTTTGAAGGCACCCTTCCACATCAGCATCATTTTCGGGATTTTTGCATGAAAAAAAAATCGCCAGTAGCTGCTGATCGCTATAGTATACGTGATTGCCTGCGAAAGTGCCAAGGAGCCCTTTTCCGAGCACCAACTTTTGGGGAGCTTGTGGGCGTAGCCAAGACGGGATTGCATAGTTTCTGCATCACCACTCCTTTGCTCGTCACAAATCAAGTGCAGTTTCTATTCTGTTAAGGGATGAACAAGGAACTCTTAGGAGAAACACGATTTTTTTCCAGGAGGTACGCTCCCGGGACTGAATTATTTAGAATAAGCCCCCCCCCCCACCCCCGGCCTCCGCTCATGGACGCCCTAAAAATTGGGGCTCGAAAACGGGAGCTTTTCGCGAGCTCTGTGCGGAAATTCATATACCATTGTGATCATCAGCTCCTGGAGATTCTTTTGACATGTTTTTTTTCTTTGGACAGAATTTCGACCTTCTCACCATTTTATGCCGGCCAGGTTAATCATAGTCCTTCCGAAAAGTTGGGGCGAGTGAGGCCCTCAGGCTTCTAGTGGGTGGGCGGATGCGGCTCAGGCTGTATGCAGAATGCATTGCTTGTTTCCTGTCATCTTTTGACAGCGATTTTTGGCTCCAAAAGAGGTTCAAATCATTTGTATGAATGTCTGGATATGCTCCTAAATATGGCTTCGGGCGTTCACTCGGTTCAACAAACTGTTCCAAATTTCGTAGCGGAAAACGCTTACAAAACTGGTTAAAAGAGTGTTTTGTAACATCTTAAGTATATGGCTGGGTTCAGCGCATCGAATAGATTCAGAATCCTCCAAAGCTTCAAGCACACAATGAGCGAGGTGATACACTGCCTTTAAAGGTGGATTGAACATGAAGATAAATAAGAAGTAAAATAGTCCTTTTTAATCAAAAATACGCTCCTTCTTCAAAAGCCAGAGTTGCAGAGCGTAGGCACTTCGTGCAAACAAACACAACACGAATAAGAACGATGAGAAATGAGCGATCCACGATGTGGCCATTAGTCATTTTCAGCGAACGCCTTCATCGTTGGCAGAAATCCTTGAAAAGAGATCCTGGAAAAGCGCTCATGTGCCTTCCTTCTCAATATGCTGATTTCATAGTTTTAGCCGTTGTTTTACACGCTGTTTCGAGGCAATTTGTTTTTCTTCTTTTTTCTTCGAGTGAGTCTTTGCTTCTGCAACTTCGACGTGGAGTTCGGATAAGGTCTAAAATTTGGGGTCACTAAGTCTGTTAGTTCGCGAAGCAACCTCTTCGAAGGGTTCTTCGAAGCAGCATGTGTCCGAAGCTCCATAATCGGGATCTTTGAAGGTTCTTGATGATGCCAGTACACGTTTTCGTGTATGA
The DNA here is from genome assembly GCA_000816745.1 of Ancylostoma duodenale. Classification (NCBI taxonomy): domain Eukaryota; kingdom Metazoa; phylum Nematoda; class Chromadorea; order Rhabditida; family Ancylostomatidae; genus Ancylostoma; species Ancylostoma duodenale. The sequence continues at coordinate 12,545 of KN729724.1, read as the reverse complement.
ATACTTCGACATAACTTGGTAACCGAGCCTTTGTTAAGGGAACATCACCACAGAACCTCTTCTAGCCTCGAGCATACTATTGATTCTGAAGATTGTGTAGACGTTGATTTTCAACACTGATATGAGTAAGTACTGCAGTAATGCCAGATTTCTGTTGTTGTGGCTCACCTGGTACATGATGAAATTTGTAGAGTTAGGCGTAGGTTGGCGTTAATCAATCCATTTTCGGACATCAGATGTGCTGAGTCAGCGATTCATCCTACCACACTCCTGTGGTTCCAATTTACCAACGTTGGAGACCTGGATTGTTTGATTGGCCAGGATCGTAGAACTCACTGCTTTTGATGAGACATTCAAAATGTACAGGACTCCTTGCCAGCATGACATATCCGGATTTTTGGTTTGGGCGGGGATTGTGAAGAGGAACGGGGTTGGGTTCCCATCTGACAAAGGAAGTGCAAGAGGCCAGGCTCGTAGGTCGAAATGAAACCTATCTGGCTTGAATCTCTGTTTGAATAGGTACTACAGTGCGTTTCATAATTATAGGGACACCCGAATTTTTGCTGTAGCGAGCTTCATCGTGAACGAATCGATCTGATTTTTTCTCCTTTAAACTCGGGACGCGAAATAACCTCTAGAGGCCTACTCTTCATTTGCAACATCGATTCATAAGATTTTTGTAGAGGAAGATAGAAAAACCAGTGTTTCAAAATTATAGGGACACTTGGACTAGATTAAACGATTCACTCAGAAGACGGGAACTAACAATGCAATTGTTACCTGTGAGTTATTCCTTATTCAGCGCTAATCTAAATATCCTATCCTCCATACAGGTGAGGGGTTTCAGTTGAGGTTCTTCACAAGATTAATCTTACTTGCTTGAGCTGTCCTTTTAAGTTTTTCAGCATAAAAATTCTAGCTGCATTGAGCATGCCTCCATCTAGAATTTGTGCTAGGAATATTTTCCGCTAGAAGTGAATGTTCAGAAGCATTTTTCAAGTACAACAGCTACAAGAGGTCGAGTTTGTGGCAGCTTTTCCGTGCTCTGGTGGTCTGACTCGCAGGGTTGACTGCACTTTCTTCAATCAAAGCAAACTTTTGTCAGAGGTAACATCTCAGATGTGGTGTTAGATGATCAAACAGGATTTGCAGAATGTCAAAACTCTGAATTCAAACTCAAAACTTAATGGTAGAAAGGGGACGAACAACCTACGACGTGAATGAAATGACATCCTCGACCAGGCGATCTTCGCCTCCCAAGTACCGTCTTGAAAAACTAATTCTTTCCTCCAGAAAGATAATCTGATCCTATGAATAAAGAAGAATTTGCTCGAATCAAACAGAAAAGAGGCCATATTGAAGAGTTAGGGCATAAATATGTCTTCTTTCTATGATGGAGTTTAGGAAGCGACTGTGTGCAGTGGCGATTGCATTTCGTTCACGACGAAGGTTGTTTGTCTCCTTTTTACCATTTAGAATCTAGAGTTTTGACATTTAACAAATCCTGTTTGATCATCTAACACCACATCTGAGATGTTGCCTCTGACAAAAGTTTGCTTTGATTAAAGAAAGTGCAGTCAAGCCTGTGAGTCAGACTACCAGAGCACGGAAAAGCTGAACTCGACGTCTTGTACCTGTTGTACCTGAAAAATGCTTCTGAACACTCATTTCTAGCGGAAAATATTCCTAGCACAAATTCCAGATGGAGGCATGCTCAATGCAGCTAAAATTTTTATGCTGAAAAATTTGAAATGACAATTCAGGAAACTACGATCAATCTTGTGCCGAACCTCATCTGGAACCCCCTCACCAGTCTGGAGAACAGGATGTACGGATTAGCACTGAATAGGGAATAACTCACTGGTAACAATTGCACTATTTGTTCCCGCCTTCTGAGTAAATCGTTTAATCAAGCCCAAGTGTCCTTATAATTTTGAAACACTGATTTTTTATCTTTCTCTATAAAAATCTTATAAATCGATGACGCTAACGGGGAGTAGGCCCCTAGAGGTTATTTCCCATCCTGAATCTAATGGAGGAAAAATCAGATCGATTGGTTTACGATGAAGCTCGCTACACCAAAAAGTTGGATGTTCCTATAATTATGAAACGCACTGTAGCCTAGAGAATAAGTCCCGCACCCACCCCATGTATCTGACCAACCCCATGGATCACATCCCCTTTCCTAAGTTTAGGCAGAAGCCTTGACAATAATGTGCGCACCCACCCCATGTATCTCACCAACCCCGTGGATAACTTCCCCTTTTCTAAGCTCAGGCAAAAACCTAGAGAATAACTTGCCCGCCCACTCCTTGCATGTTACTAGCCACATGGATCATCTCCCTCTCCTATGCTTGGGCGCAAGCCTAGACAATAACTTGCGCACCCACCCCATGTATCTCACCAACCCCTGAACCACCTCATTTCTTTTCTAGAAACTCAGGCAAGAGCCTGGAGAATAACTTGCGCACCCACCCCATGTACCTCGGCAACCCCGTGGGTGACCTCCCCTCCCAAAAGTTCAGGCAATAGCGTAGACAATAGCTTGCGCACATACCCCATGTATCTGACCAACCCCATGGATCACATTCCCTTTCCTAAGTTTAGGCAGAGGCCTAGACAGTAACTTGGGCACCAACCCTATGTATCTCACCGACACCGTGGATCACCTCCCTTTCCTATGCTTAGACAGAAGCCTGGACAATAACTTGCGCAACCACCGCACGCATTTCTCTAACTCCGTGGATTACTTCCCTTCGCAGAAGCGCGGGCAAAAGTCTAGACAATAACTTGCGCGCTCATCCCATGCATCTCACCAACCCCGTGGATCAATTCCCTTTCATAAGCTTAGGTAAAAGGCTAGACTAACTTCACACCAATCCCATGTGTATCATCAACCCCGTGGATCACCTCCCTTTTTAGAAGCATAGAGACAAGCCTAGCCAACAACTTGCGCACCCACCCCATTATTTCACCAATGTCTCGTGGATCTCTTCTCTTCCCTAAGCATACGTAAAACCTCAGAAAAAATTTGTACACCAACCCCATTTATATCGTCGTAACAGTTTATCACATCGCTTCTTAATTTCTTCCCTTTCTTATGCATAGACAAAAGTTCAAGGAACAACGGTATGTGTAATCGAACATATGCAAAGGCTTGAAGAAAGAGTCCGTCATGTATGAAGCCCATGTAGCCCACCCATCTCGTAACCGTCTTTCTCCGTGAGCATAGAGAAAGGCTTGAAAAAGTTACACTCCCACCTCCACGTCTCATTCACCTCGTGGATGTCCTCCCTTCCTTGAGCTTGGCCAAATGAGCGGAGGATAACTCTTTCTTCCGCTCCCATGTAGCTAGCGCACCCTCTGGGTCCTCTCCTTTCCTTAGGCACAAGGCCTAGAAAAGACGTAAGACTCCACTCCTCGTATCTCGCTTACTCTGTGGATCAACTTCTTTCTCTGAGCTTAGACAAATCTTTCAGAAAAATACACCGATCCAGTTTATCTCTCCCAACACCCAGAAATCTCTCCCCTCTTTCAGAATTAAACAAAAACTCATATATATGGAGTCTATCCCTGTCTATCCTTGGACATATGTTTTTGAAAAACTTGTGTATTACAGTCTCACGTGTGCTGTTGTTTTACTTTTGAGGTATTGCTAAAATAGATCTGATAGACTTGGATGCACTATACATTTCATGACGGTGCTGTAAGTTACAGGGGTATCAAAAAGTTTCCGGCCTGGACCATTTGCAGATTAGCTACCGCAGTTAAATTTTAAAGGAAACAAATATGCATTCCTCGAAGACCAAAACACTCTTTATCCTGTCATTCTACTAGACTTATCCAGTTTTATAATAATTTTTATCACCCGAAAACAAACACTGAACGTAGACTCTTTTTCGTTATTTGTTTTGTTCCGCTGAAGTGCCGCTTCGGATTTTCTCACGGATTCTAGTAGCTAGTCCCCAGATCCCGTCTACAAAATGTCTGAATTAGCGAAGTGCGTTTGCATTGTCATTAAGCACTACAATTTTGTGAAAAATGGTGTCTCATTGAAGAGCCTGAATTCCGTAGTTGGATTTCTGCAGTCATTTTTTCTTGGTTCGTTTCCGAAAAAGGTGGAACAAAGCAGCGTTGTAATTATCTACTTCGTTGGAGTTTACCTGCATGTGGTTAGGTGACAGATCTTTTCTCTATCGCGCAGAACTTTGGGCAATACGTTTTTACCCCCGGTTCCGAGCTCGATCGCACTGCTCTCAGATATATGCCCGTCCTTACCCAGTACTCTGCGCTTGAGACTTCAAATCATGGCAGTGAATTCGCCACCCATTGGCAGTCAAGGTACTACTGAATGTCTTTCCTGCTCTCTACAAAACTCAAGAAAATCTTCTTTGAATATTCAACTGGAATTTTCTTGTTGAACACCGAAAAGTTTTCAGAGACCTAATGTTCTGCGATGGTTAAAGTTATTAGATGGTCGCTTAGAGAATTTCCAAAGGAAGTTTTGAATAGATTGAATCCTTGCACACTTTCTGCTTCTGAAGTCTGTCTGCGATGCTCAATAACTTTTCTTACAGCCGCACTAATCTATCCTCGTCTTGTCTCTGCTCGTTGATCAGAGGTCGCTCCGTTTCTGGCCGTCTATCACTCAATTAAAAACATTGAGTTTCAGAATTTTATGCGGGAATGCAAGAAGACTTACTCCTTGTTTAGAATTCAGAGGCGGATCCAGATTTTGTTCAGTAGATTTCTATTACAAAACAAAAATTTATCGGTTGGTCCTCGCTGGATACACATTTTTCGAGCAACAATCTTACCTTGGCATGAATAAAACGTTCTTATTTCTGGGAGGTTTAACGAAATCTCGTGAAACTTTGCAAACTAACATGAAAGGCTTTACCCTACAGGGCGCTCTCAAAATTGTACAGAAATATGGAACAAATGAGCGGAGGCCGGAAACTTTTTGATACCCCTGTATCAAAAATGGCGGCTCACGAGAAAAATGTGCTAGCTTGGTTGCGTGAAGGGTGAGCAATGAGGAGGTCACAGAGACGGTTTTTGCATGGACCTAAGACCTATGAGGAAACATTCCCCAGACTTTCTATTTGACATGTGGAACTGCTATGCTGTAGTTTCTTTTTCTTTAATGAAATAAAACATGTAAAGGATATTTCAAAATTTTGGCGCGTATTCTCAAGAACTTTATTAAAGATCGACAATAAAGGAGCATTTGGTAATTCGTGCATCAGAAATTGCGCCATGAACTTCCGCCACAGGTCTTAACAAATACTTGACAACTGCAGTCGGGATCACGTTTATTGAAGCAGGGAAAATCAGCGCGTATTTACCACCACAAGGCAAAAGCGATCGCATAAGTGCACATGTCTGATTCTACATCCTTCCATATGAGTGTTCATGTAATAATAAATAGAAATGAATAAATAACTGAACATCAATCTTTGTAGCTCGGCAAAAGCCATTCCTCTGAGCACGGTCAGTAAAATGTCGCACACAGAGCTGAGGCTCACAAAAATTCCACATTGGGCCACTAGTTTATTTCAACAAGCGTACAAGTCACTTCAACGTCTACTATCCTTTATAGGCTCGGATAATGACGTCTTTGGGCGGATTCATATAGCTATGAAAGAAATCCTCTCCGTACTGTTGCAATCCAGCTTCTGAGATTGTCGGTGGTAGGAATTCCACCTGGAAATTGAGCATGCATTTGAATGAAAAATTGCAGGCAAGGTCCAACGTGAGAAACATTCCCGGTTTTCTTTCAAAGGAAAAACACTAGGGCGAAGTAGCGTTTTCAAATGAAAAATAACTTGGTTATACACAGATAGCAGGTGCTTGCTTCAAGTGTGTTTCCCAAACGTGACCGAATGAGGCTGTGGAATGAGTTGCAAATGTTTTCGCTCTGCAATTTAACGGGTGTTTCTAGAGGGGACAGCGAACAGTTCTAAGAAATGCAAGTGTAATTTTGACATCACCGCGGTTTTCTGATCACGTGATCCCAAAGGGAGAAATTCACCGCTCGTGAGACCGGAAACACTATTTTCGTAAGTGAATTTTTCGAAGTTTGCAACTAACCCAAGCTTAGCCCCAATTTTGATATGAAATTAATTTGGTGGTGCACATCATGATTACCTTTTTGAATCCAGCTTCTCTCAGAATCTCCTCGTACGTGTGGTTGAAGAAAAACGTCACTTCAGAGCTTCCTACTACTTCTAAATATGACTATTGTATTGTTAATAGCCAACTGTACATCCAATAAAAGATAATTTGAAATGAAGATGTGAAGAGCACACCTCCGTTATCGAAAAATTCTACACATAGTCGTCGTCCATCGCACAGATCTGAGTCGGACTTCAAATTTATGGCAGCTCCTACAACATGTTTTCATAGATTAAATCTGCGAGTTCTTATGCTGAGTAAGAGAAATTCTTCACCAAATTTCTGTCCCTCTTCTCGATTAGGATTAAAATTGGAAACTCCATTTGGCACCAGGATAACGAGAACACCATCACTGGTGAGACTGTTGTAGATGTTCTGGATCGCCTAGAGAGTGACATATTGTACAAAGTTAATGCTTCTGCCGAAACATTTTTCCGTTTTAGCGTTGAAGTTACACCCACGAGAACTGTAGTTTGTGCTGTAGTATATATCGTCTGACAGGTTCAGGGCTGAAAAAGGCAATTTATACTAAGGTTCGCGTGTCAGATGCAGGCATTTATTTGCAAAGGATTTTCTATGAAGATCGGTCAACGTGGCATGCACATCCTCACTGAAACGAATGTGCGACCGCCGCGAGGCCGTAAATGCGTGCGTCTGAGCTGCGTCAACGATGCGACTCGCCCTATCCTCCATTATATGTATAGACGCATGAGCCTAGTATAAATTTCCCTAAGCACAACCAAATCCAACTGATTCTGTCTGGTAAGCTAATGCTTTCAACATTGGAAGTACCACAGATTCGACCATGACCTCCAACTAGGTAGCGAAGCACTCGAGACCTCAGTGGGTGACCCTTTTAAGCCAGAAGCTCAAGGAATTAAAAACTCACTTTAGATAGCTCTTCCTTGTTTTTTAAAAAATGCAACGCAAAGAATGATACAACTACGTCGAATCCGTGTAAGTCTATGTCCAAAATTGAAGCATGAATGAACTGGCATTTAGCACCTGCAAGCAAGAAGTTTGACGATCAAAAGGCATGTTCTCCATTTAGACAGACCAGCTTTGAGACTTTGAAATGTTTTCCTAGCATTCTCAACCATTTCTTCGGAACTATCTAGTCCAATCACTTCGGAAGCGCCATGATCGAGTATTTCACGACCAATGTGTCCTTAACGAAAGTCTTCTTACAATAGAATATGACCACGATCTATTGTCTAAAGATAATTCTACCTGTGCCGCAACCAACATCGAGCACCCTTTTCTGTTTGATGAGCTGCCAGTTGTCCAGAGCTCGTTCAACTGTTGGAGCAACAATATGTTCCTTTCCAATCCACTTTGACTGAGCACTTGAATAAGCTGCAGAAGGGAAGGATGGCATCGATCATGAAAACGAAAGTTAGAAATGTTTGAAAAACTGAGATAAGTCCGAAGTCACTGTGTGAAGGTAGAAATCGCAGCAATTTTTGTTATGCAGTACTATTCCAGGCAGAATGACCAACTGAATAACGGTCTAACACATTGAGATGATGATGCCGAGCCTTGGATAGGGTTTGCTTTGCTTTTGCCTGCGTGTTTTGTTTCTTAAAATCTGCACAGAGTTGCCCCAATGAGACTTCTTGCCCTTGAGCTTGCGTGCCGGTCACCTACCCAGCGGAAGCTCGCACTGCAAAACTCGTGGGGGACGACCAGTCCAGAGAGCAGTGATAAAGGATGTCCTGCACCATTTTGCCACGCGCGGTCAGCATTCAACTGGCTCAATTCCCAAATCTTCAACGGACATTTTCAAGCACGGAATGAAGAAAAGTAATGAATGATTAATGGAACTGCTGAAATGATAACTCTTCTGATGCGTTGATCATCTACAACCAAGGATCTACATTCAGGAGCTGCACTGTTCCTAACAATTCTATCTTATTCTATAAAGGACGACCAATGCCAATACATAATCAAAAGGTTTACGGTGTTACCCTCCCTTCCCTTTAGGCAGAAGTTTAGCTGAAAGATGACTCATGGATACATGGTATTCACAGAAAAGTTCTCAATATTGCACTTTTTAGCCTATGGCTTAGTTTGTTGTTAGTTGCAAAGCTTGAAGAGTGAACGGACCGAGAGGCTACTCTACAACATCTGCAACCTTACGGTTTTGCAAGCACTACCACGGGGGTACGCATGCTCGCTTAGGCATGCGTTTATGCTCGGCGCCCGCGTTCGTTGTATCGCACGACGCGTGTTAACCGATTGAGCACATTGGCTTGTGCTAATGAGGAAATACAACAGGTGCAAAGGACATGGGGCTCAAGTGTGAAAGATGTTGAAAAAAGCTACACAATAATCCAATTCTACTATTCATAAAGTATCGTGCTGCTTAAGACCTTTTTCTTTTCCACGGTCCAGCTTCCGCTTCCATGCCCACGGGCCGATATCGCGCATGAGCAGCTGTTGATATCAGTTACATTTTCGTTCACTGCAGCAGAAGAGTGAGTAATGCAGTTACAGTCAAATAATGGGATGAAAAGCACTATAAATTGAAGGATTCTAAAGAAATCGGCCAGCATGCATCCATGTTAAAGGCAGTACCCACGAAAAAATTTGTCGACCATATTTTAGCGCGATGTTGGTTTTATAACTATTAGGAACATGGGTAAAGTGGTGAATTGTGTCAAAACTCCTAACAAAATGGTTTTCGGATGCTACCAGTTTGCCGCGTTATAGCAAGATGGCCGAGTTGCGCCAGTGGAGTAGATCAAGAAGGTGGATAAGGCTGTATTTATCGTCAACGAATTTCCTGGCGCAACTAGATACCCTACTGATTTGGCAGCTTTTGTGAAGGAGAAAGAGCACAAACGAAAAGAAAATAGAATGTTCACTACAGAAACACTTCAAGAAAAGAAAAAAAGTTTATGGTTAAGCGCAAAGAGCCAACAAACAGAAATTCGTACCACATTTGAAAATTTGAAAGTTCTGGGTAAAAGAAGGGATCATACGCTGCAATAACAGCTGGAATAGCGTAAATGGAGGAACAATGTACCGTTACAATGTATCTTACAATGTAAAACTTCTCAAAATGAGCATGGAAAGCAAAAAAGCAAACTTTATATCTAGAAGACTGACTGACTGCGACAGAACACAGCTGATTCGTATCCCGTCACAACTCATCCGAGCTACCCGGATACATTGTTCTACTTGTTATATCTCGGGAATGCTGATGCCTTCAGCGGTGCAACTCGCGTAGAATTAATAGGACTATGGTTCAGGCTACAAAACATTCAAAATTTCGGACATGAAAATTATCGTGGGTGCTGCCTTTAACAGCCGCATCTCTGTCAAAATATTCTGCTCAGAATTAATCGACGGATGATGTATGCTACTTCAAATCGTTGAGTCTCGAGTAACGCGGCAGAACCCACAGAAAATGCAATTAGAGCCTTTGCTTCATGTGAGCTTCAACGGAAACTGCTTTCAAAGAAGACAACTACATATGTATGGAGTCCAAATTCATTAATTTCATGAACGGTAATCATCCCTTATTAGATTTTGTGTTAACCAGTTTTTGTTATGTAATCACTTATCTTGTTGTCGTTCATGATAGTTCATCACTTGTGATGATTACATAAACATAAACATAAACATTTTGATCAACATATTAGTTTCTCGTTTATAATGCCCTGTTGCAAACCAATAAGCTATTATTTTAAATCTTAGTGTAATTGGGTAGTTTACTATAAAGATCTCCTTCTGTTGCTCTTCTCTAGATTAGAAGTAAAGGTGGCTAACATATGCAGCAAAATAAAAAGAAAAGTTTTCAATAGTTTCGAGGAAAAAACATCCGTTCCGAAGTGAGATAGTTCTCTAATATGGGCTACTAGCAAGGATTCCAATGTTTATATGAAAAGTGCAAGGCTGCTGTAGTCTTGAGATGCAATGAAACTAACTTTCTGCTAAATTGATGCTTAACTTTGCCCTCTCATATGAGCAACAAGGAAAGCACAGCAGTAGCACGCTGATAGAAACTATAGGCGTGTTCATGTCCAATCTAGATCAACTCCTGTCCTTCCTCTGTAGTTGAAAATGAAGTTATTAAGTGAAAATTCTCAAAAGCCGAAGCAGTTGCAGTTTGTGCTTAATAATCAACTTCAGAAATGGCTAATTGACTCCGCGCATGTGCTAAGATGCTGAGCGTAGGGACGCGCCTTCACAGCTCCAGCACACATTTGATTTTTTTTTTGCAATAGCTCAGTCTAGGGAGATTTGTGGCAGAAAATCTGATGCCAACATGGCCTAGGATCATATCTGATCATATTGGCTGCTAGTGTATAAAACAAGCAGATCGAATCCAAGCAAGAATTGAATCATATTGTAAAATAACATTGCTGAGACAATGTTAACGATAGCGTTGCATGGCACAAGTATGTACATAATTCCTGGATGAAAGCTCAGCTTCTAAATAAGTTTTTCGATCAATCACATTGTCAACGTGTGATTATTCGGGCGATTAAACAAGGAAGGGAAGAATCTAAGCGGCCTCAAGAGCAAGCAATGAAGGCTACTTCAAAAAAGAACTTGTTGAGAACTGGACAACATTGTTTGTCCGTGATGATGCGAAGGAATCTGGCCAACTTTTCGCACAACAAACGCTACGCTTATTGCACAGTAGTGATCACGAAAGGTACAACAATCAAATGTGAAGAATACCGGCAAATATGGAGTCCGAAGATTTGAGTACTCCTGCTATTTTATGACAGCAAAAGGAAGAAATAGAGAACATTTCTGCACTGCAATGAAATGTGAGCAGCTTTTCTGGAACTTTCCATTTAAACGGCCATTTCAAATTAACTTTATTTCCAATTGAGCATTGGCAACTCACGCCTCGAAAACAACAAGATCTTGAAACAGGGAATGTCATTGGTTGAAAAGAATATTTTAGTTATATGCAGAGTAGAATCACAGGCCGAACAGAATGGCTAGTTTATACAGGACCAGCTTGAAAGCACCTCTCTTAGCAGTGTTTTTCTTCTTTCCGATCATCGTTTCACACTCATCAGCTTTTGCGGCTGTTCACTAGGAGAAGACTTTCATGGAGTCACCGACACGAGTTCTACAAGCTGGACATTCAGCGATGTTCGACTCAGCATGACAGGAATCGCAGATGATCATATGACGGCATGGAAGAAACAGGACGCAAGGCTAAACACATTCGTTGAACTTGCGATTCCGCTAACTACAATAACGCAATCAAACCTTGGTTGCTAAACATATGCAGCATTCTGCACAGGTTTTCTCCCTAAGTCTGGCAATCTCTCTACGTAGTTGCTCGCTTTCGTCTACAGCACGCTCCTTCTCAGCCTCTAGTCGTCGGCGTTGTTCCTCTAGACGAGGAAAAGATGCTAGCTAAAAAGCAATCATTTGTTGAGAAAATTCTTGCCTTAATTTTTTTGCTTTTTTTGCAGTAACTGCTTGAAATTCATAACTCTTTTGATACCACCTCAACAGTTTACAATGAATTGTGAATACTAACTTAGAACGCTGCACATACATCGACGATAAGGGAAATTCCGTCTTCCGAATATCTGACATTTTGAAAGATTCAACATTATATCTTCTAAGAGACACATTGCATGTATCAGGAAGTTGTCGCGAAGTCACGAGCATTTATTTTTGCTTTCCTTATCCATATAGTCTTCGTTCTGCACTCTGCAAAAACGCCTAGTCCCGTTATTCCAGAGGAGAATTCTCATTGCCGTTGTGTGGAGGGTCTGCTCGTGTTTTAAGGTGGAGCCACCATTCTCTCGAGACAGCGCAACAGTGCGGACTATTGTGCGATAAATATTCCACTTTAGCTTCAACTGAATTTTCCTATAGCAAACTACGTCGGTTATATGCCCCCGCTTGTTCCTCAAGCGCTCGCTCGACATTCAGCATCCGTTAAGGTGATACTATCAACTGAGATACAACATCCAACGACAACCATGTTACTTAAACAGGAAGACTACCGGAATTTCAACGCTATTTATGGAGAACGCACCGAGCATTTGTTCTCAGCACTCAAGGTATTCTGTTTTCTTTATGTTACGGTTCATCCCATATTGTTCGAGCAGATCTTTCCTTCTTTCCTAGTCTGACTGGAGTTCCTGCTCGCGGAAACCACAACATCATCTGCACGAAGAAGCGTCCATTGTGGTATTGACTGGTGATAGCTCGATACATTCACGCGGAGAATGAAGAAAGGCGGTGAAAGTGCAGAGCGTCGATGAACTCCTGCGAGGATTTCAAACAGAAGTGATGTTCTTCCAGCGCTCCTGACTGAGCTCGTGACATTCCTATGGAGAAGCAGCACCCATCTTACGTTTTCTTCGAGGATCCTATCAGGG
>KN729723.1:5215-16019 GCA_000816745.1 Ancylostoma duodenale | reverse complement strand
CCTCTGGTGAAAAAGTTCAAGTAGAATTCGAGTAATTTCAAGTAGAAATCGAGAGAATAGACTTCTCGAGTAGAAATCGAAACTTTTCTATAGAATTCTACTCGAAAAGTCTAGAAACCAGAAAACGTCTAGAATTTAGTCGATTTCTACTCGAAATTACTAGAGTGTGGAAATTTCGAGTAGAACTCTATAGAAAACCTTTCGGATTCCACTCGAAATTTTCAGACCATCTAATTTCCAGGAAAAATCTGGATTCAAGGGGATAAAAACTGAACTGGTATAAAATTAAACAAAAAGTAAACTAAAAATGATTTGAAGACTGTTATGCTAAAAGCTGCTATGATTTTTGGTGCTCTGAAAACACCACAAAAAGATTTTTTAACCATGCGAGAACTGGTCCCCGAATGGTTTTCAGTGCCAAGACATATGAAAATTTGTGCAATTTTCGTGATAATGTTGATAATATCACCATTACTGTTTTGTACTCATTTCACTCATCAGTATTACGTGCTGTTTGAGTCAAAACGAGAACTGGTCCCCAGATGGTTTTGTGCTTCCAAATAACGATTATTGGCGGAAATTTCCATGGTTATGATATTTTAACCAACTTCGCTACCTTGTCTTCGTTTTGATTCGGTGCTATGATTTGTCTTGGATCACGCGAGAACTGGTCCCCGCATCCATTAAAGCTTGATTTTGGCAAATATCGCGCACAATTTGCACAGCAACCCTAATTTTCTCAAATTCATAAATTTTCTCTACAAAAATGCCCAACTCCGTGGAGGCGAGAACTGGTCCCCGAGTGTTCGTGAAGCTCAGTTAACAGATATTGCAAGCAGTATGTATGAGAACTTCAGTTTTACCGTTTCTTGAGCTTCATTTTCGTCTTCATCATTGCTACGCGTCAGTTGTAAATGTGCGAGAACTGGTCCCCGGAATTTTAAAAGCATTTATTCCTTGCGAATATTAAGTGCCGTTCGTACTAGAACTCTGATTGTCCCAAATTTTTTCGTTTTATTAAAAAATGGGCTCGTTTCATAGAAGCGAGAACTGGTCCCCGCTCGGTTGCGGACTGCTGTGCAGTCCGAAAATACAGAATGTTATTGTCAAAAAACGCATTTTCTGATGTTTTTCTGTTTCCGTCACAAAGTGAAATTTTCTCTAAAAATTAAAGGCGCGAAAACTGGTCCCCACGTATTTTCGGTTTCACCAGTCATGAATATCACAAGCATCTTGGACGGCAATGCCGATATTATCGATTTTCTACATCATGGGACCCCCTGATCACCAACTGCGAGCCTTTGATTTTTTTTTCGTTTCAAATAATTTTCCCGTGTTGAGCATGCTGTGCACAACTGTTTAATGTACGGCGCACATCTAATGGCAATGGCGTGAGAGGGGCTGGTATCCAAGCTATCGAGAAAACAAGAGCAGTGCGACAAACAGGTGGAACTGTCCTGGCTTTTTAGTGCAGGAACACACCGCTGGAAGGCGCGAAGAGGCTCTCCCTGCTAGCGGCAATTTTTGGTGAACTTTTTCACCTGAGTTGGCTTACAATGTTCGTTCTATGGCCAATTCAGTCCGACAGTGAGCCCAGGGCGAAACAGAAGGGCTGTGTAGTGCATTTACCATTAGCCTGATTAATCTGCAACTAGATATCAATAAAAGCAGTCCAAAACCCAAGTGTCCATGAATCTCTGGTTTGCAACCGTATAGCTTCATTGAATTTCTTGTGGTTACTCCTTTCGTCTTTGTACTAACAACAATACAAAATAACGACATCATATAAGTTTAAAAAAGACGCAGAAAGATGAAGGGTTATAGATTACCAAGTACATAGTCGACGTCGGAAAAGAGCTTAAATCAACGCCCAAGTACTTTCCAGCAGTCCATCGAAAATTTTCTGCAACAGCCAGAAGCTAGATATTCGCAAGACTAACGCTGATTTCGGATTATTCATATACACAAGATCTTCTTCTTAGCGTCTGTCCCGTGCATTCGAGACGTCTGCTTTTTAATTCTCCTGCTCCATGGAACATGGTCTTGAGCGTCATCGATAGTGACTCAAACCTTCTTCTTATCTTTGCTTACAGCGTTCATCCATCGTTTTTTTTTTCACGGTGCGTCTCTGGTCTTACCTGTAGCTCCCGTTTCGAAGGAGTGCTGAGTGGGGTAAAGCGATGGCCTTTTCATGACATGACCAAACCACCGCAACCTTTGTGCACGCATTTACCGTTCTATTAGCGCCGTCAGCATCATTGTTCTTATGTCTTCTTTTGGCCCTTATCACGTCGCGCATGTCCTCATGCACACCTAAGCATATCGCTACTCTGTTCAACTTCGTGTGTCTCTGTAACCAGCCAATGCTCATTGCCGTACATCATTGTGTCACAACACTGCGGTAGATCTCCCCTTGCAGCACTCTTGAACACCTTTGATCGCACTGGTTGATCCCTTCCACTCCAACCATGCGCATGTAATCCGTAATCTAACTACGCATCTACATTTCTGTCAGCGCTCAAGATGCTTCCTAAATGCTGAAATTGTTTGAAGTGCGTAAAGTAAAAATTCTACCGTTTGCATCTGAAACGATGCCGTCTTCCTCTATGCTGCTCATGACTTCTGCTTGCTTTTACAGATTTTGCTATATTTCTGGGTTTAGCACTATGATGAAAGCGAACGTAGCGACCAATTGTGCCAAATCCTATACAAATGGCGATTTTCATTGCCATCAGTTTAGCCGTTTTGCAAAGAATGGACATACCTAAACTTGAGCTAGGCACGCTGTAGAAAATGGTATTGTTTTGGTACAGCTACACAATTTCTAAACAAATACAAGGGTTATTAGATATTTTATTCGATATCGTCATCAATAGCAAAGAACACACGGGCCGACTGGAATGTATATGATAGCAGCTTGAACTCCTGAAAAAAAAAGACTTTAGATCCGACTTCATTGACAAGTGTGGAATGAACTGATACCCTTTCGAATGCTTGTAATCGAGCTGCCTTGAGATGCACGTTACGCGGATCCTTACTAGATTTCATCTCCTCGGTAAGAGCTTCATAATCAGCAGTGCATTTCCTAAAAGGAGTCTATTGGAGGAAATTTCGAAAAAAAAAAGGAATTCGAAAGCGTACTTTGTAATCGAACGAAACCAGTTTAAAGATGTAAACTGAGGCCAAAGCTTAAGCACTGTGAGGATGTAAGCCAGACCTAAAATTGGAGAAATGAGAAAAAACACCTCATGATATAATCAGAAGAGACCACAGACCCATTATAAATCCGTCGTCAGTGAACGTGGTCTCTTTGTTATGTTGTGCGCGTTTTTTGAGACGATCTCTGCATACAAGCATGTGTTCAACGTAATTTACAGTGAGCGCCGGAACAGCCACGAAGAAATCCAGCAGGTGAGCGTACTTAGAATCGTCTAGGAAGGCACTTCGGAATACCTCGACTAGGATCTAAATGAGCGAGTAGATGAAATTAACGGTAACCGAGCGAATGGATTTTTTTATGGTACGAACATTCTTTTCTTCGAAAGACTGAAGGCTATTGGAGCATTTAACCCCATATATTGTAGATGAATAAACGTAAAGGAAACTCCAAAATGGCCGTTTGCAAGGGGCGGAAACACGGCGCAGCGTGGCACTTGGATTGCCTGCTGCTGGCAGAGGCAGACAACCAGAGCCACATGCAGAACCTCTGTGTCCCCGCCCAAGGGAGCCGCGCCGCGGTCCCGCCCACTGCACACAGCCGTTTGGAGTTCCCTGTATACGCATGATAAGATGCCATGGTACTCTTCAAGCCATTATATGTATTAGTGGTCTTTAAGTTCTACATAGAAATAGCAGCTTCGGAGTGATTGCATCGATATGAATGTGAACAAAAACAAATTTAAGAATTATGCTCTCATGCAGCACTGCTTCTCGATTTGATGGTGCTGACTGGAGTTTTGTGGAGCCAATGAGAATAAATTGTGAACCTTCACACTTTATAAAAAGTCACAGTCTTCTAAAGGGAAAACGCATTGGCAAATCTTGGATCGTATCTACATGAAAAGGCACTATGCCGTTGAGATTGCTGCGTAGCACTACTTGCATTGTAGGAAATCTCTTTTATTGCAAGAAAATAATATTATAAACCGAATCTCTCTCTGAGCTGCCAGGTTTATTCCATCTCCCTTAACACACATTCCAATTTTATGCTCGTTAAAATGAAATCACCTTGGTGAAATCACGGTTTTTGTTGACTTGATCGCGCAAATCCGTGAGCAATTCCTTGAGTGGCTGGAGTGGGGTGTCACCTTAAATGATCAGATATAATACTTATCAGCTACATAAAAAACTTCACTTTATCACCAATCATCAGAAATCAACCACCGCAATGGGAGTGAAGTTACTCTACACTGTAAAACATTTGACACTGAAATAAGCTTTTATGAATGCTGTCGCACCTACAGTGAGCGTTGATGGAACTGTTGAATTTAGCGCGCACAGCAAACTTTTGTAAGCAAATTAAGATGGAGGATACTAGCGCATACGTCTTACATAAAAGAAGGAAATTAACAATGAGAAGAAATGCCGAAAGGCAGAAAACTCGGCAAATTATTATGATTCATTTCATGACCTAGAGTCGAAAGTCATTGGACAAGCACAACTGCTCGGAAAACCATGAAAAAAAGGAAATGAAAAATTTAAAAGAGAGCGCTTGTTCCCAGATCAGATGCAGATTCCTTTTGTATCAGCGCGAAATTCATGTTGCGTTGGTAGACAGGGCTCCTCCAAGGTTCAGAAGGAGAGCCCAAATTTTTAAGGGGAATGAAAAGGCTTGAGCTCCACAATCAGAATTTCCAAGATATGTGCGGATCAAGAGAGGCCGTTGTTTATCCTGTTTTTTTTGCAGAAGAAAATTGTAAAATGCAGGAATTTACAGCAAATGAGAAGAAAATGTACCATCACTCTCGGATATAACGATGTCATCCGCAATAGTGTCATAGGCTTTCATCTGACTTGCTACTGCAGCAGCTCCGGAGGACATCGAACGAACAAACCCTAGGGCGTTGCCCATCTAAACTTGAACAGATAAAAAGATACACACTGGTCATGCCTATGGTAAAATTTCAATCAAACCTGGGTAACGAGCATACGAAACCGATCCATGTACGTTGGTTCTCCGTCCTGCGAGGTGAGTTGCGAGAAAGCCTTGTTGAAATGTTCGGCTCGTTTGGGAGGATACTAAAAACATGGATTATTAAATTATCTGTTGGTGAGGTAGGGCTGCATTATTTTAACTCTGCAATACCAACAAGCTTCTTCAGAGCTTCCAGGTTTTCTCGGAAATATCGGATGTCTTTTTGTAGTTGGGCATGTATGTGTTCATCCCGTAGGAACTGATTGAACACAGCAAATTTGCTTCGAAGAAGCTGAAATTAGCATCGAAATAATGAGCACAGATAGATCATTGCAATATGAAACTATGGAGTGGAGCTGAAAAGTAGCGGAAAACATGGAAACATGTTGTACCAAAAAGTACAGTAGTGAGGGAAGGGAGATGACAAAATACTCAACAAAGAATTGTAGTTCATTTTGCAATTATAGTGCAATGTTTAAATTTGAACACATTTCATAAAGAACATATGTACCAACCAAACTCAGGGACCACAAAAACTTTAGGGTTTTCTCTGTGCTTTTTGCTGAAACTTTGCATTGGGGGATGGTGTGGGGGTGGGGGGGGGGGGGACGACAAATATCGTATCCGTTTTCTATTGTGACTCCGCTTTAGTATGGTTACTGGTTACGCTGGGTAGGCGGTAAATGAGGAATCCTTCAGAATTTTCGTGAATTCTACATAAAAGGGTCATTCTCAGCCCAGGACAACAACAACTCTTCAATTCTGTACACTAATAGCATTTGGTGCAGTTATGGTCCTGAGGATTGTGGATAAAGATAGCAATTACGACAAGCAAATTATATTTTCATGCAATATGACGTCGGTAGTCTGTGGTCAGCGCATGGGGTGTGGAGCGTTGAACCTGAAGAGGGCTGTGCGTTCGGGGTTCCCCGCTGGCCAACCCGTTCAACTTAGCAATCGTAAAGCCATCCACTCATTTCAGGCACAACGCTCCACACCTCAGTGTAGAAGCACAAGGAGGTGCCGTATCGATCGCATACCTAGCGTAACCACACAAGTATGGATTTACGGTCCGAAATAGTACATTCGTTTTCGAAACTTTTCAGACGAGTCTGCTACGGAATGAACCGATCCGGACCAAATTTTGCACATGGACCCTTCAAGGGCCGGCGGAGGTTATGGGCTACTTTTTGCCGAAAGCTATTGATTGACTTATCGATTGTATCGATTTTATTGATTTTTCGCTACTTTTGAGCAGGCGTCGGTGGGGACATGTCTACTGGGGTTTCTCAACACGCTGAACACGAATATGATGACCGTTTTGCACGAAATGTTGATTTGTCGATTTTATTGATTTTTCGCTTTTCTAGGCAATGGGGCGATAAGGACATGTCTAGTGGGGTTTCTGAATACGCTGGACACGAATATGATAACCCGTTTTGCACGAAATGTTGATCTGTCGATTTTATTGATTTTTCGCTTTTTTAGCCAATGGGCAATAAACACATGTCTACTGAGGTTCCTCAATACGCAGAATATGAATATAACAGTCACTTTGCAGGAATATATCGATTCAGTGTCAACGAAATAACTTTGCTGACTTTTGGCTTAAAAGTCGGTGGAAGAGGGTCACTGAAGCTTCGCTATTATGCTGATCACCAAAATTATAGGCATTTTAATGAATTGATAGGCAATAGCAGTTGGTCTCAGGAGTGTGAGATAGCCGGGGCAGTAAAACACCCGAGCGGAGCCGGGTATGGCAGCTAGTAGTAAATCTATCTAATTTTTTAAGTCGTGTCCATGAATCGGTACATGTTACCGACGAGGTTTTAGCAATTTGTTCATTATGTGCATCTTGACTGCAAATAAATACATAAATAAAATTAAGAAATAAGAGTTTTTGGTGGTCCTAAACTGGAATAGTGTTCAATACGTCAGGAGACTTGGACAAGTCAGAAATTTCGCATTCACTCGCCATCTCACTCAGAAGCACTCACAATCAGATGGGCTCGTCATTTCTTCCTCAGTTGATTCATCAAGAACCCATTCCGCCGCCTACCTGGTAAGTAACATTAACGCTCGTGTTGAGAACTCCCAGACCATGAGTGCGCATCGAGTCAGCCATATGTTCTGCTGTCAGTACACGTAGCGAGCGATTCGGAGATGTTTTCTCGATAAACAACTATAAATTGTGTTTTCTAGAAGAAATTCGCTCTCCTTCAAGAATACTCAGAAATTACTTGTTGGTTCAAACAGTAGTTGAAATTAGAGACGAACTCCCCAACAGAGCGCATTATTTTGACCACATCCAGGCTTTGGCCAATAGAACAGTTCGGCAACATACCATCGATCAAATCCAGGCAATATCTGAAAAATCGTGGAATCAGAAATATCTAAAGGATTAAAACGATGTGATAACTCACCGCTGCTTGGCCAACATCGCCATCTTGCTGTAGGCGTGGCGATCGTGAAGGGTTACCGCTGTCAAATCGTAGAAGGTCTTTTGAAGGTTACAGGAAACGAAATCTTGAAAAACTTCAATAAAGCTATTATTCAAGAAATAGGAGGAAGGGGAACTAGGCTCTCCTTCACAAACCTCTTGCATTCAGAACGAGCCCATGCAGACGAATTTCAGGCTCTGACATTATCTTCTTGTAAAAGTCCAGATTCTCTTGAGGCGATTTATCTCTGAAAAAAAAATAGGAAAAGCTCACTCATCGCTTGAAAATAATTTTTCAGTCAATCATTTTCTCTCCAACAAATCACTACAGAATTTGAATTCAGCGACGCAAAGCTATCATTTACCTTTCGTTCACGACCAGGTGTTGATGGGATAGCACACGCAGATCGTTCTCGATTGCCGCACAAAGAGGAGTCAGAAATCCCTACAAGGAGATGTTTAATCGTTCCATCGCAAATTCATGGGGTACGCCTTACCTTCTTCACTGATTCGACCATCTCTTCTCGGAAACGTTTCATTTGGTTAGGTTTCCTGGATTTTTCTGTGTATCGGATACAATCCGAAATGGCCATAGTGAAATACTGCAATGACTCTATTTCCACGCGGAAATTTCCCCCAGAATATGGCATAAAACTGACGCACATCTATGCTCTGCCTTGTGGGAATTCGATCTAGGATGGTATCCCAGTAGATGTGGAGGAGGTCGCGATGGAATAGAAGAAACGAACAGTCGGTTACCCTGAAAAGAATTAAGGTGTTGTGATTCTTCGACGATTCGTTGGATTCCATTATACTTCCCAGTAGTATACATCTCTGAATTCTTGGTATATCGAAGTTTTGGTAGAGCAGGGTATAGGAGTATGCTGCTGCAGTAATGACAGAGCACACGTTCACCATTTGAACTAACCATCTAATCTACCCAGAGCTACTAGAATTTAACTAGCGTTACGGTTGGCCAGTTAGCGATGAAAATTACAAAACCTCTTAGCAGAATGGATCATGAAGTTCAAATTGGCATGAAAGGGAGAGGCCATGGAATCTGCTGAGACATAGCCACTGTATTTTGTTGTTTTTCCTTGCACATTCAGCTGGTCAACATTGCTGATGGCGGTTTTGCTCAATGTTTTCTTTTCAAAGTGTAACAGGTCGATGCTCCACAAGAGATCCGTTTTTGGATCATTGTAGATATCTAGCTCTTCCGTTCAAACTGGGCAATTCATTGGGTAGCTACAATTTTGGAGCACCGTATACAGTGGAGAAAAAGGAAATACGAAGCACGCTCTATGGTCCAAGTATTACGAAGTGAGGCAAAAACGAAACCAGCACCTGAGGACAGGAAGAGCTATTCGAGCTACGTTGTCGCCTAAAAATTTCTTTGACTGTTCACGGCCAGCAACTTAACCCATCCGCAACGAATTTGTTCCAAACGGACGCATAATAATTGTCCACTAATACGCTCTTATATTTGAAGGCGTCATCAGAAAGCTCCTAAATATGAGGCTAATACAGGCGAACATGTGGTGCCCGATGCTGCTGTGAGGTAACGCACACCAGCATGTTGCTGGTCTGAACAGTGTGAAAGAATGATCATTTGCGCTTCGAAATCCTCTTACTCCGTATACTGTCTGGACCAGTCCCCAACAAGATGTTCTCTTTTCAAGCTTCTACGGCTTTATTTCCACTTCTTTCAATGAACATACCCTACTCGAAAACTACGTGTGCCACTCGTTCGAGTATGAGCCTGTCAAATTTTAAGCTTCTGGAAAAATCTTTTTGTGCTAGATAGATGATGTTACGCCGATCCAAAAGTTTTTTAACTTGAAAATATTGTTCACTGTGATCTGAATCATAACGTTATAAAAAATAAGGTGCAACTGCCCCGGAACTTTTGCTCGCACCTAATATGTATTAGTGGAGAATACTTGTACATATAGAATTCAATTAACTAACCTCTCAATGATGTGATCAATCTTACAGAGCGTCTCCAACCTCGACAATAGAGCGTCAAGCTGAGAAGAATCGATTCGACGCATTGCTTGCTAAAGGAACACACAAGTAATAAGTTGTCTAACATTGTGACAACATAGCTCACTTTGTACTGTGCAACTTCAAGAGCGACTCCACATACGCACAGGCGCAGTCGCGACTCTGAAAATGACAAGCGGTTGAGCACAGAGAGACACCCAGGTCAGACAGAACTCACCAGAACCAAGCAAGCACTGAATAGCAATGTGGAACGCAGCCGCTCGACATGCATCTTCAGACTCCCTGGCGCTAAGTCGCGCTTTATCTATGAGGTGCAGCGAATGGCAGCGCCACTGTTGACATGCCATCTGGCAGCACTCCAACAGCACTCGGCGGCAGACAGCGAACGTATGCGAGATCGCCTGCAAACACTGCTTATCTCTACATTAAGAAAACCCTAGAGAAAAACAGTGGATTACCTTGATGTTCTCGACGACGCTGAATATCTTGTACGCCTTTGCTTTGGACATTCGTAGGGGACCCACGCTAGAGTTCAGCACGTTCCTCAACAAGTCACCCATCACTCCTGCTATTCGTGCACCCTTAAAAATGAACAGCTCCAATTCCACACAATGATGAACATTACGTCTTGACAAACAGATCTTCTGCAATATTTCAGCTATGTGTTAAACTATTCGAACGGGAATTTAGGAGGTACTTAACAACGACTCAAAAGGATTTCTTTGAAAAAGTTTGGTACTGGCATAAATTAAACCTGAGTTGAATTATGAGATACTGCTTATGCGCTCCGCGGATACAGGCAATAAGTATGGTCTGTTGGCTTAGGAATTGCCTATGGTCGGACTTTACAGTTGCGACTGCAGTAGTATCGGCCAGCCAATCGGCTGGTTCGATCTATTTTTTACACCTTCTTCTATGTATAAGTTTTAATATGTATGTGGTGTGATTCCTTCCAGTCTGATGTTTCGCTACTGTCTCCGACCAAACCAGCCGATCGGTTGACCGGTACCACTGCAGTCGTAATTGTGGACAAAGTTCCCCCATATGCACTCCCTGTACTAACAGACCATATGCAGATAGCAGCGGAGGACGCAGGGGAGGGGGGCGGGGGGGGGCGCCCCCCCGAGAACTGGGTCGCCAATTTCGAATTACTTTACAATACAAATAAAATACTTAGTATTGGTTATTTTATTACTTTATTTTATTATTATTTTAATATAATT
>KN729722.1:0-15920 GCA_000816745.1 Ancylostoma duodenale | reverse complement strand
CATTCTCCATTTCTTATATTCTTCTTTCTCCCTTTCCGTCTCTCTCTGCTTCTCTGTCTCTCTCTCTCTTTCTCTCCATCCCCTTTCCCTTACTTTCTTTCTTCTCGTTCCACTCTCCCTGTTTCCCTGCCTCTATTCCTTTCCTTTTGTTCATTCCTCTCTTTTTTCTATTTCTCTGTCCCTTCCTCTCTGTTGTACTTGCCCGTTTTAGGTTTTCATTCTCTCTCTTTTCCCTCTTTCTTTCTTTCTCTTTCTTTTCTTTCTTTCTTTCTCCCTCTCTTACTTTAACAAGGGCTCAAATGAGTAGATAATCCTCAATTTTGTATGAGATACTGTAGCTTACTATGGTGCTTGAAGGCTATTTATTTATACTCGCTCATACTTGTCGCCCAATGTCGCTCCACTCACTGCTGAATTTCTCTCAGTTACAGTTACTTAGTGTCGCTCGCCGTTCGACACTTGCTGGCCCCTAGAAACAGACGTTCCATCCAGATTAAATTACCAAATTCTTGCCGTAAAATCCGCAACTTCGTGTGTAACCACGGGCTTTTATACGTTTATTGTGGCTTGTCCGGTGTAGCGCGTACGTATCACATGTCATCGTTGGTTATCGAAATCATATGTCATCTGTGTCGACATGTGTAGTGAGTGTCGTAAAGAGCGGAGAAGATGGGAGTGGAAGGGGTGGGGACCACGGCAATCTTCCCTGAAGGGTTTCCACCACATCTGGCAAGAGTAATATTAGTGTTTGTAAATGCTGGGATGCCGAAGGTCATCTGGTCAGTCGCGGAAATTACGCAGCGGTAGTCGTGGCAAAAAAATGAGGGACCACCAGGGTCATGAATGTGAAATGGGGATTCGATGCGGTAATTGTCCAACATTGATGTTATTGGCCGAGTTTTCGCGGCGTACTGATTACTACACTAGAGGTAGTGGTCGAAATCATAAAATATAGTGTTGGATTGCTTTACACAGCGTTCACAGTGCCCCGGTCAGGAACGACGAGTGGGCGTGGCCAACATTTAGCGGTCTTTCTGAAATTTCCTTCCCTGCCACGCCTTTTTTCAGTAATTTGTCAACTAGTAGTGGAAAATTATGTCAGATCATGCTCATAGCCTTTAATTGTGTGCATTTTTAACGTTAAATTCGTTTAAAACAGCCAGGCTTTGCTGTTTAGACAGCGTACGCCCCTAATTGGCTAACCACGCCCACCAGCTCTCTGATTGGTTGACCACGCCCATTGAATCGATCGTCAACAAATCTACTGTTTGATCAGCAAAATCACTGCTTTGTGAAGCGAGAAAGTTTATTCGTTTTATTATCAGAAAAACGATAATACTTATATGCACCAGTTGTCCGCGCGTTCAGGATGTCCTGCTGTTGTGCTGCCGTTGTGATGACATAGTGCTGCTAACCTGACCTTGAGAAATCACTAAATATTTTGTCATAAACCTGTAAAAAAACCGAATTTCTGCAAGGAAATGCGAATATCGTTTCATCTGTCTCCTAGATCAAAGTATGAATTGGACTGTATAGGATGAAGGAGGTGCTGCCATTGTGCTGTTGTTATGGTGATATTGTGTTGCTGAGAATCGACCTGTCTGTGCAGATCTTTTGAATTTCTTTTTCATTTTTGGTGGGAATGTCGAAAAATCTTCTTTCTGTGCCAGAACAAATAGTTTTTTTTTGCATTTTTCTCTTCTTAGCCATAGAAGTACCGTTTCAATTCTGAGATGAAAATTGCAGTATATGCTGTTATTCTGCTGCTAACGTGTTGCCCCTTTAGCTTTCCTTCCGCAATGATAACATTGCAGGAACACTGAAAAGAAGCATCTTCAAAGAAAATCTTATTTTTAGTGCACTCTCACCGTCTGCGCTCTCTCCACTCCATTACTCTCTCAACCTCTCCATTGAAACGGTGATGCCTACAGTGCTGAACGGTGATGTGCAGGTATTCATCAGAGCCAATGAGGCAGGAAAACAGGTTAGTGTACTGTAGCGGATACTGTAGCGAAGATTTCAAACTACATCACTTCAGATTACGCTCGATGTGGACAACGAACTTCGCCATGTTGAAGACATTCACGTGGTGAACTGTGACACTGGTGGGTTTCCTGTGTACTAGGCACCTAGTCTTTGGCCGTGGGGGTCTATGTGGAGAGAATTGTGAGGATCAGTGGTGCGATGTAATTTGTCATTGTCCTGGATTTCGTGATCTGCGGTTGTCCAGCCGGCTGTCATGTCGCTGCTGGTGGACGAGAAAATTTGTTGCCGGCCGCTGTAAAACACGGGTGGATCAGCAGCGGCGGCGGACCGATCGGGGGTTTTTCACCACCCGCCTACAACGACCCATCATTCCTGCTAAGATAAACAAAGCTGAAGGCCTCAAGGCACATAGATCACCCGCAGATAACGAGCAAAAAGTAGCGGGTAGCTATCGATCTCTATAGGAGATGCAGAGCTTTGCAGTGCTGTGTTTCAAAATGATGGGTAAGTATGAACCACCTGTTGTTTTAAAGTAAACAAGGACGTCGGGAATCTACATACATGCCCTGTAGATGAGCAAAGACATGTAAACATAAGGAAAACCTGCTGGATATCAATGAAATTGAAAAAAAATTACTATATGAGCGAATTATCTATGCATAATCGATTTTAACCTTTCAACCAATTATCCCTTAGTTTTGGATTTCCTGGGACGATTCCCTCGAAGTTTACTATTGACGCCTGGGTCTGGATGCATCATTGAGATTACGCAGGGTAAAAGTTTCGACGCTTGCATTAGTGATGGGTAAATTCGGGCGGTGTTAGCACGTTTACCCTGGGTAATCTCAATTATGCATGCAATAAGCTCTCATTGCACCTTTTTTCTCTTCAGTCTACTTCGGGATAAACTCATTAGCCAGCACAGATAACCGACAGCTGAAATTTCCTCATCAATGTCATCACATCTACCGGCATCTACCGGCAGCTGCGATCATTGAGATTACCCGTAGTAAATGTGTTAACGTACCCAAATTTACCAAATTTGTCCCTTGCCTAGAATCAATCATCTTGCCGACCCGTATGTAACGTTGTTCATACTTGTGGTTATGAGATTACGCATCCTTCGAATGATTCACTCAGAGTTCCATATATCATCAAAATAGCTCAAGGTAAATGTGCTAACTCCACACAAGTTTACCCATCGTTATTATGAGCGTCAACACGCCCTGGGTAAGTGCTTTCCTTCGCCGTAGGTTTGACACCTCTAGCATGGCATGGGAGCCGAATCTCACGACGATATTTGGAATCATGGTCCAGATGAACCAGCGGGATTACCCAGGGTAAATTTGTTAATGTTTTACCTCCTCCTTCGTAGTTTGGCTCGTTTACGATGGATAATCTCGGTGATGCATGCAGACCCAGTTGAGTACATTGATACGCAGTTAACTGCTCTTTCTCATATAAGATGTTGAATAGGCTTTTCACCAAACAAGCAGTAAATGAGCGAATTTGTAATTTAATCTCTGTCCTAAACTTCACCTAGATGTTCCTACGCCATTAATGTACTATTTTAAAGCACCTTTGAGTGCGAGAATAGAACAATTAAAGTAAGTAAAATTCAAATTGATTCACCCTTCAAGTTGATTTTTAATAGCCATATAGACAAGTTTGTCGTTTGGAGCTGGCTATGCCTTGGAGCGTAACTTTCGTTGTTGGAGATTGAATGTATGACCTTCCTCATGACTAGCATCGCCTTAGACCACTATTCCGTGCCGTCGGTCCTCATTCCAGAACAGAAGCTTACTTGAGATTATACCTTTATTTTCGAAGACATTTTTGCGGTTCTTCCGGATCTCATAGGCCTTCTCTATCTACCGTAACTAGTACTAAGTAGCTTCTTCTTGCTATTGTTTTTTATTTGTTGTAAGGCTGTCACTTTGTTTTTTTTTTGTTGCTGGAAATCTCTTCCCAGCAACAAACACGAAAAAATTGGGAAATTTCACCATTACCATGACATTTTGAAGTAGTGTAAAGCCGTAACTAGGTATTTGAGGGTTACATCTTGTTCCTTGCGATTTTTTGCACACAACCGCCTTCCCTCTCCTCAACTATGCTATGCTATAGTTCACCTCGGAACAGCAAAGAAGTGCCGACCAAAGGTGGCAAGGGCGACGGCTCGCGTTTCACCGGTCCGCGCCTGGCTGGTGCTGAGTCACCGCGAGCCGACAGCTGCCGGCCTGCACCACGTCGCGTGCTCTCGCGCGCCCGTTCTGTTTACAATACCATATTTCAAGGGATAAAAGGAGGTCATTTGTCGGGAGTACGGCGTCATTCCTGGAATTCCTTTTGGGTGGCAGGACGTAGTAGCTGGGAACACTTCCATGTAGTGATTCCGCGTAGATTTTTCATTTCTATTGGGGCCATCTTAATTTTTTTAAACCTGGACACTACGGGGGGGGGGGAGAGGGAAAGGGGAAAGGGCACTGAGGTTCCCCCTGAATGACTCATCCAGAACTCCGACCTTTCAGCATGTGGTCATCGAACTATCAATGGGTTTTACGACATGTGTGCAAAGTCATTGTCGGTGTGCTTCTAGAACTAAGGGGCGTGGCTTACTATAGCTCCGTAATAATTTTTGGTTTTTTTGATCTTTGATTGGCCAGCACTGCCAGCCACCAATTAAACCATGACAGCTAATATAAGCCACATGTTGGGAGGGGATCAGTACCAATCAATATCTATGTACTTTATAGGAGCGACATTGTGCGTGGCAAAGACGGTGTTCGATCAACGTGAACAGCATCTCTCGATAATTCTCTACGACATTGTAGAAGCTGTGAGTTTTATTCAAATTTACGGAATGTTCTCTGAGAGCATTAGGTGTATCTAAAGTTGAAGAGATACCAGACAACAAAAGAACCGCATGGAGGCTGACTAATCGTGGAGCTATTATGAATTGGTAAACATCTGTTCCACTTGAATTTCTGCAGAAAATGGACCCTCGAAAATTTTTTATCCTGAATTAAGAAAAAAAATAGCTCAAAAATCGATAGCTATTAATGACGTCATTCGTCATAACAAATTAGCACAGCAATTAGCACACCAATAACAGATTAGTTGAGTAGTTAGTAACTATTTTCAAAAATCGAAACAAAAGTTTAAAAAGTTGGGAATTATTTTTGAAAATCTAATTTGAAAAATATAAGAAATTTTTTCTGTTTCAAACGGAGCAGAACAAAAGTCACTGTTTGAACTGGCGTCATTTGAACCCGGTCAAATGTTAGCTCTGGAGCACCTTTGTTGGAGGAGTTTAGAAAAGTTAGTAATTATTTGCTAGAAATTTTGCTAGAATCTTCAGAAAACTAGAACTTTTCCGCGAAGAATTATTTTTAGAAATCTAATTTAAAGAATAAGAAATTTTTCTGTTTCAATCAGAGAAGAACAAAAATTGCTGTTTAAATTGGCGTAATTTGAACCCGGTCAGATGTTGGCTCTGGAGCACCTTTGTGAGGTGATTTTGGAAAATTTGTGACGCTGTTGTCTACTTGCCTTATAGATTGATGATTCGCAATTCTTTCTCCTAGTCGCATAAAAAAGAAATTTCTTGGAATATTCTGTTTTCTGCAGTTTTACGTGATTAATTTTAAAGAATATAATTCTAATTTAAAGAATATAAGAAATTTTCCTGTTTCAATTAGAGTAGAGCATGAATTGCTGTTTGAACTGGTCCAATTTGAACCCGAGCAGGTCTTAGCTCTGGAGCACTTTTGTGAGACGAATTTAGAAAATTTGTAAGGCTGTTGATTGCTTGGTTTATGAGATGATTTTTCGCAACTTTTTTGTTCTGGTCAAGGAAAATGGAATTTTCCAGGAATATTCTATTTTCTGCAGTCTTACGTAAACTCATTTTTTTGTTTGTTTTTTTTTAAATTAAATGGGCAACTGCCCCGAATAATAGTCTCCTACAACTATTGTTGAGTAGTTTGGTAAGTTTTAATTTCTAAATCTTAAAATTAGCATAAAAACAAACAAACAGAACATGTAAACATGACAACTTACTCTGATACGTTACGGTAACTCCTTTTACGGTAATTCCTCCAAATGTTTACTGTAGCTGTGAATTGTGAAATTTTCCTCGTTCAGGGCACTAATCTTCGTGTTGACGTGCTGCGGTTCACATCAGTGGACAATAGAGATGTCACGTATGCACAGGTGCAGTTTGGAGATTTGCTTTTTAAAAAATCGATATATTGATTCATCGATTGCAGATCGCTCCTCGTTGGAATAGAAACGCTCCGGTTATGGTGGGTTCATTGCTAACAGCCGGGTCGGCTAAGAAGATTCTCCCAGCGATGGATAGTCCAGCTTACAAGGTACCCATGATTTAATGTGATGCGAGAACTGTTCCCCATAAATTTCCAGAGCTGACCGCGCTAGACTCACTATTTAGAAGGAGCTTTCCAAAGTCCGGATTTTCGTTATAATGCCTCATTCGAGCATGTTTTGCAGTCCTTAACAGATTCCTCGCTCCAGGGACCAGTTCTCGCATGTTAAACTCAAACCTTTTGGATCCCAACACATGAGCTGCTCTTATTTTTCAGGCATCTCTGGACCTCTGCGTCAGTTTCACTCCAGCCGGCCATATCCGGTCCAATGCTGCCACAAAATCCGTGGAAAGTGGCCTGACATGCTTCGAGAGGACTGTTCCGCTGTCCACGCAGCAGATGGCCTTCGCCGCCTTTGAAAAGGTGGATCGATAATTGATTGATGGTTCGACTAAGTGACAAATTCTTGATGATTTTAGGCTGAAACGTTGATCTACAACCGTACCACTCTTGACGGAGTCAACATTCCGGCTGTGGAGATTGTTTTCTCGTTGAATAAGAATTTCAGACGTGAGAAGCACGAATGGATCTACAATGAGGCCTCAAAGGTATGGTAAAATTGCTGCTCCACGATGTCCTTACATTTTCTGGTGACATTTTTCAATCTAAGCAGAATTTTTTGACAATTTCATGGGTAAGGTTTGGCCATAGAAAGTCGTCGGTTTTTTTTTTTCATCACACTGAGCACTTCTTAAAATCCCTTGAAAAATACCGTATTTTCCATGCTGAAAACCCCCATTTTCGTGATTTTTACCCTTATAGTGAAATTTGCTCGTTTTCTTTATATAATAACCTCCCCCCGCCATAATTTTTTTTTTCAAATCGAAATTATTTGCTGTTCTATTTCTGACTCTCATTGCAGGTGATCGCACTCATGACCCAATGGACGAGTTTCCCGTACCCTCTCGACGCGCTGAAACTCTTCTCAGCTCCAATCAGAGCCTCATCTCATTCCGCCTTGGGACTCATCACCTTGCAGGTATGTTGCACCTTGGATTCTCAGATCCTCATGAGAACTGGAAAATCAAAAATAAAAGTCGTGGGAACTAAATAATCATCATTAAAGGTGTTTAGGTATGCTGATGCAAATTTGGGTAGGGCTTGGATGGGATTCCTTTAAAAAATTGACTCGTTTCATGGGTGATAAAATTTAAATTTTGGAGAACTGAAATAGCACAAGATGGTCTCGAAGCACTTATTTTAACGAGAGTTTCCATACCTATTTAATTTATTTATCAGGAGTTCAAAGATCAGAAATCATAGTCCTAACATGGCCTATCACTACCGTCTGGATGACCCGGAACGATATCCTCTATTTCCAGGATCGTCTCGTTGAACACCCCTCCTACACGCTGGCACACGTCTCCCTTATCCACTCTGTCATCCAGCAATGGCTCTCCGGAATCGTCTCCATGTCAAGCGCCGATGAGTCATGCTTCACGGTGAGCAACTGTCTGTTTCTTTGCCCTCTCCTCACTTCATCTGTTCTCTTATTGCTAAGGGAGAAATTTCCTTGGAGAGAGATCGCCCCAGCAGTGCACTTACGGTTGTTTACGCGGGGCAGAAGAGTGATTGTAATAAGCGCCGATATGATGCATCGGATTTCGCATAATCTCCTATCCAACACCTCACGACAACTGTTCCTGGAGGGC
The DNA here is from genome assembly GCA_000816745.1 of Ancylostoma duodenale. NCBI lineage: Eukaryota > Metazoa > Nematoda > Chromadorea > Rhabditida > Ancylostomatidae > Ancylostoma > Ancylostoma duodenale. The sequence goes on along the minus strand of KN729722.1, from coordinate 7,897 downwards.
TGAGCTGAGCTCCACGGGGGCGCCGGCACGATCAGGTGACCTTGTCGAGAAAATAGACTTTGTTGGGAGTGGAGGGTTTTATGGCTTGTGGTCATTGAGCGAAACATGGCTACAGTGTCAGTTTGCAGTAACTCCATGAGTTTACTTGTAAAAACAATCCAGAACATGTAAGAGTGTGCGTATGACGTAACCTAGGTAAATATTGCTTATAGGTAAATGCATCATGAGGCCACTTAAGTGGTTATTAAGGCGGAAGTACGCATAGGCCAAACATACGCAATAATCTGCCGCACTGCTATGAACAAGCGTTAGGGATTATAGGATTAGAAATTTTGATCTAGCCGGTGTTTACGGTTGGCGTAGTTATTTAATTTCTGATTGGCTGGCAGGAGATACTGGCCAATGAGAGAAAGGTATCACCGCACATTCCTTTTAAGCCACATCACAGCTAATTAAACAGTGGTGTGGTCCGCTTTGAGTTCCAGGAAGTAGGACTTTGTCAATGGTGAGAACTAGTCTCCCTCCATGACGAGAACTGATCCCCACACACAGAGAAGAGCCTTTTAATCAAGAAGAGTATTCATTGCATTACTAATTATCTAGGTAATGGGCACATCTTTGCTTTTCTCTTGGGTAAGCGATTCGTCTACAACTGGTTGGGGACCAGTTCTCGCCTTGTCTAAGCGGCTGTATTGGCTTGAGTTTAGCTACTACTTTATATTTACCACAAAATAAAAAGGAAATTACTAAACCCATTGACGACCACCCCTTTTTCGTGGGTTTCCACATTTTCCCAAATTGTGGCTCCTTTCTTTGCTCCAGAATTTTTATAAAAACTCCAATATGGATTTTCATACCCTTATTGGTTTGATAGTATTTTTGAGTTACCAGCCGAGAAAACCGTTGGGACCATTAAGACATAGTGACCTCCTGAAATGAACCACGTGGAAAAGGTGTGGCTCACCGGTGAGCCACGCTGTCATTAATGGATTAATTAGCTTCTACAATAGCTACCTACGCTCACAATAAACCTTATGCTCAGCGAAGAATCGTAGATGTCAATATGATTTGTATGTGGGAACCTATTGATGTCGTAATATCATCAAAGATGTACACATTCCGCTGGTTTTAGGCTACAAAAATTTTTTTGAAAGGGGGAAAAATTGCTCGGTATTTTCTGGGAAACCGCGGTGGCGTCGAAAGTTCAGCAGTTTATTTATTTCTCTCTGATCTTTCCCAATGTTTGCCTATATTTCCCCTGGGCCTCGATGCGTTATTGAGATTACCCATGGTAAACCCATTAACGAACCTAAATTTACCCCTTACTTGACATCCATCAATATGTTTACCCCTGTGTGACGTTGTCTGTACCCAGCTGCTACCCATAGGTAATTATACCCATGGGCACGAAATTACTCATCTTTCCAATGATGCGTCCGTGCCCCGTTGTTCATTCTCTTATCAGCTGGATAACCTTTTCCCAAAGAACGGAATTTCTCCGGTAAAACCCATGTAAACACCTATTTAAATAAAAGAAATTATCGATAAGCTAATATTTTATTTATACAGGGAACTCCAAATGTTTAATGGTATGGATTTCTGCTATGTCATGATCAATTAATAGGAATTCTCTGTTTCTCTTTTGCAAGCGCACTTTTTCGAGCTCTCTCGGATGTGATTGACACATCAGCTCTGTTGTCTCTCTTTGAAACTTTTTGAAACGCAGCAAAATGTCAGCAGCTGCTAGATTTCCGAGAAATTTTCCAGGATTATTGTCCGGAAGAACAGTGGCGTTTCTTGGTAGACATTCCAAGGAGTTTATTGAGTGGATTCGATAGGTTACATGGCTTTTTCTTCGTATAAAATTTAGGAAAATCCTGATGGTAAGAGTCTATGCAAAAAACGCGAGGATTTTACTACGCCCGAGTGACCTAGCCTACTCCTGGAGAACCACTCGAAATATGGCTGCATAGCACTCAATAAATGCCATAAAACCGGCCATATCCACTGCTGTATGTAAATGAAGCCGCTTGGGGGATCTGTTCCATCAAGTGGCGGTGTTTCCTGTCAACGCCGGCCCACAGCTCCCAAACTGTGTGACGTCTGGCGTACAGGCGGGTGCACAATGGCGTAATGTGCCTCGCATAACACGACCTGCCATAACAGATCGCACTGAGCCGCGAACAATTGCTCCCTATGTCCGCAACAGGCGCATAGGGGGCTACTGAGAATTTCTTGACGATCGCAGCACAATTTCAGGAGTCTCTGACCACGTACTTGGAATGGAAAATTAACGAACAACTGAACATCGTGAACAAGACACGTGCCGGTGAGATTGAGGCGATTCGACCGAAAGATATGAGCGCGGAGGGACGTGATGAGCCACGAATGCTCCGATCGCTTGAGGTGAGCGCTGCGATTCCTATGTACTACACTTAGAATCGAATGAAAAACCAGATCATCTAGCATCTTTGATTGAGCAGGGCCCAATATCCTCGCCCTGTCCTAAAAATGCTGCAAATTCCATTATTTCATACAGAAAAATACAGGAAATAGAAGAAATAGGATGAATGTGATCTCGAACTGTAATGAAATCCTGGAAAACTGATAACTGTTTTAAAACGACCTCATACTTTAGTAATCTGCTCTTCGTTTAAGTAGTACGTAGAACGTAGTGTCATTTTGTTTATTCGTAAAACAATAACCAAATAAATAAATAGAAATTGACTAAGCGGTAAGTTCTATTCACCACAATTTTTATACAATTTCCGAAACAGCAAATTTTATTTTCCATACAAATTTGCTAGCGAAGAGGTACGGTTGCTGACCAAGTAGGTGGGGTTCGCCTCTCGGGTTTTTTTTGGAGAAGTTTTTACTACCTAAATTAGTTCTGAAAATATTTTGATATCCCGAGTTCCAGTCATCGTAAACAATAAACAAGTAAATATCGGCGTTGCCGATTTTTTTTTTTGATAATAAAATCCGGTTTCATTTCGCGTACAGATGAGCTAGTAAGACTATCTCCTTGGTAATGAGAAGATGCAGTTCATCCATGGGTGTTATTTTGGCTTTTCTGGATTCGAGCTTTGATTTTCAGACTTTTTTGTTTATGATCGACTCTTCTTTCTCGTCCACCTTGAGTATATTCGAGTAAATAAGTAAATCAACTAAAGAATAAATAAATAAATAAATAAATAAACAAATAAGGGAAGGAACGAATGAACTCTCTTTTTATTTTCTTTCTTTCCGGTTTCCCCACTAATGTTTCCATTGGAAATTTTCTGGAGCAAAAGTGCTAATTTTGCCTAATTCTCAATAAAATTAGATTTACCATAAAAATTATGAAATAGAAAAAGAAAGGATGTAGTCTTCTGGAGTTTTTTTCCTTTTTTTTTGTTCATGTATTTGTTTATTTACCCTAAGCTCACCAACATTGGCCATTTATTGATCGATTTCCAGATGATGCAATCGTGCCCCGAACGATTCGTCTCTATTTTCTACACTATCGACGAGACATTCGGTCAAGACACCGTGATCAACATGTTAAAACTTGTTAGTTCAGCTTCTGCCGTGTTAAAGCGTATTTTATCGATTAGCATGTCTTATTGATTGCTTTCTGTGATCTATCTACTAAGACTACTGTGTTTTTAGGTGTTCCGTAAATTTGCGTACTCTGTAACCAGTATTTCGGATTGGCAACAGGCTGCAGTACAGGCCACTGGTAATCATTATGCAGGTGAGCCTTTGCCAATCAATAATGATCGATAATTGAGCGATAGGGAGTAGTAGGGTCAAGATATGTAAAATTGAAGAAGTGCTTTCTTTTTGACATTAATAGGTTTACTGGTTACTATTACACATAATGGGGTGGCGAGTACAGTGACATTTACGGTAGAAATTAATGTCATCCAAATTACGGTAACATTTTCTGGTTACTGTATGTTTTTGAATGACCTAATCGTATAGACTCATTATTGCAGGACAAATGCTGTCCGAATGGTTCACACGGAAAACTCGTCCAATTCTTCATATGTACGTAATGGCACAAGCATTACAGTTCGAGGTGAGGTTACTGTAGCTATAAAAGGATACTGTATTGACGTAAAATAACTCGAAAGTTTATCAAAAACGGAGGGGCATCACTCGTTGTGGTGGTATTTCAAATAGTCTTGAGGTGGTTACCGTTGTTCTAAGAAACCGTCAAGTATTATTTTGTCTGCAAAATTGCGTCAAATCGAAGTCGTGTCCGTAGAAGGGCCTTCGCATATAATTTTACGTAGGAATTTGTCAGTTAATGGCTCAACAGCTAGTTTTTTTTTACAAAGGTGATGTTTATAATTTTTCTGGTTACGGTATAATACCGTATTATTTCAGCAAATCACCGATGAGCTGTGGACAGTGCCAGTGGAAGTAGCCGGTTCATCAGGTGTACAACTTGTAGCGGTAACGGACAAGACCATGGTGATACCGTACTCTTCACACGACTATGTCATCGCTGATCCTAGGCGGAAGTCCTCAGCCATGATTGTTCATGACGTGAGTTTATAGCTTAGTGCTTCCTTTAAAAGACCGGGTACAGTACCCCACAGGTACATTATCCCGTAAAATGGCAGAGCTTCTTGATTGGCTTCAATAGAAAAAAATTCTTGGATTTTTCTCGTATCTTCCATGAGTTTTGTGCACTTTTAATCCACCCAAAGCTTTATTATTCTATCGGGTTACTGTATCTTACTGTAGCCACCCCTTTAACATTATTGCTTACAGGTCGACTCCTACGTGCGAATGATTCGATGCTGGGACGACTCTCGATGCCCAGCTTCCCAATCAGCTGTCCGGGGAATTATCCGAGATCTGGCAGCAGTTCTGCTCACCAACAAATTGCCAGCACCACAAATTCAGGACGTGCCGAAGTGGAAGGCAGTATTTAAGGTGAGGATTGCGCACTAATAGCCGAGCATTTTGTTGTTTTGAAAATTGAGATGCTGTTTTTGCATAAATTTTGCGCATTTTGCTAAACCTAACATAATTTTTCAAAAAAAAAATGGAAAAAGAGTAAGGTAAAATACTTTTGGTAGGATTATTCGATATTAATGTTATATATATTATTACTATTATATTTTGGTTTTGATAATAATATCAACCTTTTAGTCACATTTTTACATGTTTCCGGAAAATCTGTGAAAAATGTTACTTTGTGACACTGATCTAATATTAATATTATGTATTAGAACTATTATATATGAGTATTAATATGAATGTCAATATTTTAGTCCCATTTTAAAATAATTCTAAAATCGCTGAAGTGCCTTCAAATGAGCTAATAAATCCTGTTCCGCTACTAGCGATTGCTAGGTTTTGTTAGGAGACCTCTGTGCTTAATATATAGTACATATATCCGCACCGAAAGTACATGTTTTTGAGCCACTTTCACTAAAATTTCGCTACTAGCGGAACAAAAAATTCTTCACTTCACTGCGCACAGCTATTCTCTTATAACCTCCCCGTCTAAGTGCTTTGTGGAGCGATGGAAAGAGCCTCTCGCGATTCTCGCGCGCTAGTAGCGAGTATGGGGAAGAATTAGGCGTTGTATTAGAGCAAGAAATCTTTTGCTGCGCCGCCATTCATTTCAATAAATTTTTTTGTCAAGTTTTTATGTTTTATTTAACAATAATACATCTTATGCTGAGCTGTTATGCTGCACTATGTATTTTGCTATGCATTATACAATACAATATATTATTTTATTTTATACTACGTATTATATACTCCCATATATTACATATTTTTCTGTTTTTTGTCTTACGGGAAACTTGATAGTTACAAGATACGCATTTTACTGCTTATAGCACACTACTATGTATTATTTTATACAACGTTTTATATGCTACTATATACTAGAATCTATACAACTATATATTACACATTTCACTACTATTATTTTATATTACTGCAGTATACTACTATACATTATATTACATTTTAAGATTTTATATCCTACTGTCTCTTGATACTTACAGACTATTTTGTTTGTATTATACGTTACTATATATTATTTTATGCCACGTATTATATACCACTGTGAATTACATATTTTTACTACTTTATATCTCACTTTATCTTAATGCTTACAACCTATGTATTTTTTGGGTATTATTTAGGACTATATACTACTTTATACTACGTATTCTACAGTACTACATATTATATATTTGACTGTTTTACATCTTACTGTATCTTAACACATACAAGCTGTGTAAATTTTTATGTATTAGACACTACTATATATTATTTTATACTACGTCCTATATACTACTACATATTCTGTTACTGTTTTATATCTTACTGTATCTTAACACATACAAGCTACATAATTTTCTGTAATAGACACCACTATATGTTATTCTATACTACTTATTATATACTACTACATATTATATATCCTTATGTCTTACTGTATCTTAATACTTACAAGCTACAATACTTACTATCTGAAAATTCATTTCAGTTTGCTCAATCCCAACGTATTCTGGAAGGAAATGCCGCTTGCTGCGCGGAGTACGCAATTTCACGGACTGCAGACATCGCGTGCACGTGGGTGATACGAGACACATGTGAAAAAATCGCCTTGATCAACAAAGTTGCCACCGGTGTCTAACGAATTCGATTGACTTCTATTCTCACCTCCTTGACGTACTGTACAGTTTTTCTGCGTCTCTGCCCGTTGGTCTCTGCCCTTGGATACTTGCCAAGTTCTTGACATAATCAATAACATTGCGATTTTATGCAATGACCTCATGTGAACGAAAGCTTCGTGTGTTGATAATAATTGATAGTAACAGCTTTAACATAAAGGGGCGTGGCCTGGAGCGCTAACGAGTGTGCACCAATAGCGTGTGCCCACATGCCACGCCCCCATTCTCCAGTACTTCAACCATGACGTCACATCATTAGTAATGTTTTGTACGATATAATTGTAACTAGAAAGAATGTCATTCTGATGTCCAGGTATAGAATAGGAGTAGTCAGTCGCTTTAAGTGTCTTAACGGCTCATTCGGAATTCTAACAGATCAAAGATCAAGATTTGAATCTCTTTGAGATCATATTTTACTATTTGTGCCTTTGAATACGGTTGTACGTATGTATGTTTGTTTTTCTTTCTTCTCTTGAAGTTGTCTATTTTTGTTCATTAATGAAAATTTATTCGTTTTTCTTTGGAAAAATCCTAAAAGTTAAAGTTTACTTTTGTATCCGTAAATCGACGGCAACTTACGAATAACTAAGTTATTGAGTGAATTGATGTAAGGCTCTACTCTATGTGGGGTATACAACCCGCGCCGCCGTGGCCAGCGACACCGATGACTATACGTATTGATTTTTTGCGCAGCATGGCTGGAGTTGCATCTGCGCGCGCCACCACTAATCGATACGTGTCAAAATCAATTTCAGGGCGACGTAGGGGATAGAACACGTTACTGGCGGAGGCGCAGAGATGAAAAAGATTTCTTAATTCTGCTTAAACATTTTTGGAATGATAACTGATCTAACGGATTGCTGCTTTACGTCCTAACGTTCAACGGTAATTTAGAGATTAGTTCGATCAATGACAGGGCTCAGCAGGAGCGTTGGTCAATTTGGCGTGAACGAATTATGATCGATTTATTGATTGATTTATTGAATGAGGCAGAATAAATTAGTTGGCAGGTGGTACTGGTAGACCAGGCGGTCGTTGTGGTCCTCCTTGTCGCTGATTGGTCCTTTAATCATAAAAAATATGATTAAAACAGAAAAAAATTGGGTAGCCAGGCTATGGTTGTTTCACCGGTGTACGCAGTGCTGTAACTGTAAAGAGTGCCGCCGGCTTTGCGATTGGCCAATTGGACCAATGGACCAATCACA
>KN729721.1:0-10817 GCA_000816745.1 Ancylostoma duodenale | reverse complement strand
TTCCCATTCATGTACGTACAAGTGTTCTCTTCATCTCCTACAAAAAAATGTGTTACCAATCTGCAGTACCAGGAGATGTACAAGGCCTACTTAGCCGGGAACGGTGCTGAAACCATCGATCGTGTGCCAAATCTCGAGAAAAAAAGATCCAGAATTAATCAAATTTGGTTATCTGATGCGCTAATATAGGAATGGCACTTATTTTGTGCCGCGACCCATCTATATTGAATTATTGTGAAACTATGCAACGCAGATATGGTGTAGCAGCTCCACCTAAATGCTCCGCGAAATAGAATGGTTACGAATTTCATGTTCTGCATAATAAATAATGTATTAATATTAAATAGCCAGAGAAGAAAAGATCCAAGCAGACTCTGTAAGTTATCGTGAGGTGTGAGAGAAGATACCTAAAACCGTACCCTCAGGATGACCGTGAAGAACCACAATATAGTAGAGAAGAAGTCCTGCTCAGTGCATCAAACATCCCTTGCCTTTCCCATCCCCGCCCTTGGGTGAACATTAGAAGAAGAATTTTGTTTCCTCGAATAACGTACAGAGAACCTACTGCACTCCCCAACTCAGCAAATAAACATGAACTTTTGTGCAAATTACATGGCTGCGTTCGGGCTCTCGGGACCTTATTAGTGACTTTCTATTCCTGACGTGCAATGTAAAAAATAGGAGATGACGTTTTTCTGTGTAGCACTCGATTGCTTATAAGTAAACTATGCGTGGCAGCGCTGCAGGAGGTTCCACGTGTTGTCCTTAGCATCTCACGTGAAAGTCATCAACGAGAGGTCTACAATGTTCCACGTTCACTTCGTCCGCGGAAAAGGGAATGAATGACACATAACACTCTAACGAGCAAGTGGTAAAATGCCATTTTCTTTGATAATAAACGTTTTCTTATTTACAATACATCGTCCAGAATAATTGGTACTCTTAGAAATTTTTATGGAGTTCGAGACTCTAAAGATTCCTACAACCAAACTTGTTCATCTAAGTTTCGCATCGTGTGAAGAAAGCTGATCTGAAGAAAGAATGCTCTTCTAGGCTACTCTGAGTTGACATACTGCAGACCTCGCACATACGAATCAGTGACTCGCACACGCATTATGAATATGAGTATACCTGCTTCAGGATTTCGTTTCATTCCAGGAAGCCAGTCCCTGAGCTATCATGAAGACTACTGAAGCACAGGCTTCGGCTTGAGAAGATGAATGATAAAAAAAATCCCACAAACTTTTATTGACAAGATAGGGGGGTGTTCAGCTGCTCCGCTTTTCAAGTGGTTACAACAGCTACCAGTAATATATGATTAGATGCCATGTTGACTATAAAAGTTTCTGCCACAATCCATCTCTGGATGGAATTATCGCAGCGGAATTTAAACGTTTGTTGAGGCGCCGTAGGTGATTTCTTGCTATGGTTTAAAAAGGACACGGACCCAATCGAAGTTGGACTATTAAACTGCAACCTCAACTTCCTTGGTCCCATGAAATTTTGTTCACTATCTCTTTTTCATCTAGTTGACATAGGGAGGAGACATAGCGCCGGATTGTTTTTTCTGCGCTATTCTCGTTGTTCAAATGTGAGAAAAGGGATAATATTAGAACAAATTCACTTAAACATCGGTTTCAGTGTATCTTGAGAATTGCAGCAGCATTTCAGTTTCCTAATAAATATAATAGTGCTCGTTAGCAGCAGATACTAAAATTTATTTCACACTGGCAGGCGATCTTCTCTGAAATTACTGGAAACTCTTTTTTTTCTTTCAATTTTGCCGCAGTTCTCAGAACCCCAAAAACAAGTTGTCAGCCCAGCTTTGCCTAAAAACAAATTGCAAACAAGCTTTTAACCAGCAAATCGTTGTCGACAAGTTTGACATCATCATGCCACCCAGAACCAAGTTGTCGACCAGCTTTTCCAAAAAGAACTTGCGAACAAGCTTCTGCCCGAACAAATTGTCCGCAACCTTCTAGCCGAACAACCTGTTGATGAGAAAGTGTCAAGTTCTCTTACTCGGGTAGCATACGATGCAACCATTGAGGGCAACGGGGCAATGTTACTATGGTACAGTTTCAGTAGAGAGTTCGTGGTTGGGCAATTTTGTAGACTGGCAGATTGTGAGTGGAGAAAGGGCGAAAACACGTTCATCACATTCACGAGAATGTGCTCAATCGGCTAACTCGTGTGATGAGACGCCTGGAACCGCGTGCACAACCGGTTGAGCACAAACGCGTGCTTAAGGGACCGCCCGCGTCCTACGTGGCACACCATGCCGAAGGCGTAAGGTCGCGAATGTGTTATACGGCCGACAACTTGTCGGCAAGGAAGTGCGAAAACAAGCTGTCGAGAAGCTTTTGATCGAGCAAGTTTCATATGCGATCAGAAACTTGCTCACCAAATGCTTGCTGACAAGTTGTTATTGGGGTTCTGAGTTGTTGGCAATCTTCGCATTTTATGAGAAGGGGGGAAAGAAGACATTTATATCGTAGTATGTTGCCCATATGCTAAGAATTGATTCAATACCTTTTTGAGTTGAAAGAAGGTGACATAAGCGAGATTTATCTACACCTTTTTCAACACACTGAATATGGTGCTCCATAATATTAATACCGTAATCACCTGAAGTATGGGGATTTTACATGAGCAGATTAGATTAGAAAACACTGAAACAGTTGTCATCACCCCTCCAAACGGCAACAACCAACTAATGGCAGGAATAGTGAAGTACAAAAAACTTTCTGCACCCAACATATAGTTACCACTCCGAGATGACTAACTAGCCTTTGTTAAGGAAGGTTACGTACATCCAGTGCCTAAAGATGAATGGCACATCCGGCAAATGACCTTCCAGAGCATGTTGGAACTTCGGGATGCAGGTACAGGACGTAGGTGTGTATACCGCCTGAAAACTCTGCGGGATCAACATGCTGAATAGCCAGCAAGCCTCTGCGGCATAGCAAACCGCGTTTGTAAGAGGCTAGAAAAATTGGGGCCGAATTGGTGGTGCAGGCGTGACTGAAGGCGAGTAGTGAATAGAAGAAGGAGTAAGAGTTAGTCTTACTTGATGGATAACCAGAGTTTGCAAATGATAGGTTTACAAATGATAGGCTAGTGGGTTAGAACAAAGCTTGAATAGGGTACCTCAAAGAATGATTAAATCGACAAGGTGCGGTAGATTGTTGAAGGTAGTCAAGTTGGAATTCCATTACAGTAATTGTGTTTGTTGGCAGTATCCGTGTCCCTTTGGGAAAAAGGAATACATGGAAGTTCATCAAATCTTCGAATTCAATTCCCGTGACTCAATTCAGAGAGGAGCGAGACATAAGAAAAAGATTCGATCGTGAAAAACACCCCAAATTATATTTTACTGGTAGCGACATTGTGTGCAGTCGATTTCATTGGGAAAATTGTTGGAGCGATGTCATAAAGAAAAAGACCGCGAGGAAGTGTAAGGGCTTACGAGAAGGTGCAGACAAAAGCAGGCAACATGCATCAACACTCAACTATCGTCGTGTTTGGAACAGACAATAGAATAATTGTGAAAATGTTAGCTTCTGAATTTTATTTTGAAGGTGTTAGAATGGAAAATTTCTTCTCTTTTCTTTGCTTACTGTGAACTGTTGTGGCACTTTGGACACCAGTCCGCATAAATCCATTTCTCCGCTCACTAGAAGTTTTGGCATTGCTCGGAACTTGTTGGCAGAAGAAAACGCTGGAAACTTACTCCCCAACCTTAAAAATGGTTACAGGTGAAAAAATTAAAGAGATTGCAGTTTTTCGAATTTTTCATCCATTCATCAGCTGCTGTCGGTTTTCTAAAACCACTTTTAGGTCAGCACTACTCATTCGTTTCTTTAAAAAAGAATAAACTAAATTATTTCTCATAGAAAGGGGGGCTTTGGTCGCTCCCATTGTGCCTAATGTTTGTCCATCTGCCATTAGCAGATTTCTCCACATTGAAAAAAAAATGAATGTGCATTATGATCGCAATGAGCCTTCCATAGTTTCCTTTCCTTTAATTCTGCCGATACTATTAAATTTTTCTCTCTGCTTTTCATTTTTCATGTGAATGTACTTCTGTCTGACTACGTACTCAGGAGACAAATAAACCACCAAGGCAAAGATGAATCTGTGTAAACAGACACACGCGTAACAGAATAACTGACATTAGGAGCAAAGAAAAATGATGGAAAATAACAGTGTTACAACAACGAGACTGTTTTTTAGAACACTCTGACAAGACTGGCAGGTGTCACACTCTTTCCGGCAGATTCTCAGATGTCACCCGGTGACCAAAGACTCATATCTCGTGAGAGCAGAGGTTCTTCCCCTAACAAAGCACATTTTTCCAAAGAAATGAACAAGCGGACACTCAATAGAGGAGATAATTATAAAGGCTGAGGTTCTTTTGTCCTTCTTGAGATCAAAATCACGAGTGCACTTGAGCATCCCCTAAGAACCATTCTAAACAGCACGAGACCACGAGTTCAAAGTTGATCAGCAAGACTCCGTAGCATTTTGGGGTTTCCAGGAAAAGAAGAAGACAAAAACCAGCACTCAAAGCATGATTATGTTTTGTCTCCTCATAGAGACATGGCGCAACAACAACTTGTTTTCACTGTCCACAACAACTTGCTCCCAAAATGTCTCGCAATTCGGTTACTGCTTTTGACGAACGACTGATTCTCAGAGGATTTCAGTTTTCTGTATGGGTAAGTCTGGTATAGAAGACGGGGAGAAAGTATTTAGGGGACTGCATCGTGGAAAACTTGCGAGAAGGCTGGAAAAACGAGTGACACGGGAGATGAGAGCAGGTGTAGTGTCCAATAAATAAAATACGCAGTTGCTCGGCGAAGATCTATGCGTCGTCGTCCCCTGCCCGGAATATAAATAGCTTTGCGCGACGGGCGAGTGGGTTGCGAATGGGTCGGAGAGTGGGAATTGAATCAATTAAGGTTAGATTACAGAGGATTACACTACATTTCTGTAAACGTGATATAAAGGGTTGCTATTCTGCATTCGGAATCAGCAGCATATTGAGAAATCTTTTCCTTTTCGAGGAGATTCTGCAATGAACTCTTTGGTCTCATTATTGATGCATAGCTTCCGTACGCCCGAAAGTTCATGGTTTGTCGGCCAAGGATAGCGAAGGTTTGGTGAAGCTGCTTCCTTGAGCTCTCCTCCTTCCAACCATTCGCCTAGGAGCCTCGTGGTTTCGTTCACTATCGGATGAATCGGTCGCATAAGCCCTGACAAATGTTGTCCGTTAACACGTTTGCGACAACGTGCACGACCGGTCGTGCACGCAGTGTCTGCCGCGTGGGACGGCGTGCACGACCGGTCGAGCATTCCCTTTTTAACATCATATCTTCCGGAAGCATTCTTAATTAGCTAATTCCTATAGTAGTAATGTACTAACAGACATACAAGTTCTCTATACACGCAATGGGCAAAGCAGACGTTTTCTCTAACTTTTTCGTTGGTATTTCGAACTGCGACAGCTAAAAGACCAATGAACTTTGAGAAAAACCCTGGCAATAACAAACCTATAAACGACAGACATGTGAATGTACATTCAAGAATTACGACCAAGAAGATAATTTTTACAGAAGAAGTTAGCGTTCTACACGGAACGGAAAAATTACTACCCCATGGGACCACGTGCACGACTGGTCGAGCACGGGACCCAAGCGTGCAAAAGCGCGCGTGTCCCACGTGGTGGTTCGCTCAAAATTGGCTCTGTCACGAACGTGTTAATGCTGGATACAGAAGATTGAAAATCTCTCTTAAGGACTGTTTTACCTTTCATTAGAGGAGAACAACTTGCTTGAGCTGCTATGCGGTTTCACTTTGATCAGAACATGAAGCTGAGTTGTTTTGGGTGTTCCTAGTTTTCAATGGGGCACCATTAGATGTAAAAATAATCAAGTAGATCCACTGTAATAAAGCGCGGACCCCCGTGTTACGTGAGTAGGTGGATGATAAATGTATGTGTGTTGCAATGATCTCACTCAACACGGACACATTCTCGTCAAAATCAACGGAAAACGTAGGTTTCTGGAGGAACTGAAGTGTAGGGAAGATGGAGGAGAGTGTGATTTTGAAGTACAGCACATGACCCCAAAGCAGCCGATTATTCCCTAGCGACATAGGGAATTTTGTGTCAACTGCGGAAACTTCTATAAAAAAGGAGAATAGAAAACTCGATGAAGGTTCCCCTCAACTAATGCAAACGGACATAACAATTCATCCAAAATCCGACTAAAAACTCCAGAGCAGCAAGAGTGCGACTCTGCGGTTACAGCACTTGGCAAGAAAGAGAGTTGGCAATACAATTAACAAAAATGAAAAATGAGATACATTTATCTCTAATATCCTCGACGTCGTTACTAATCAGCTCATCGGAAGTACCCCTTTCCGTAGAACAGCAATCGTGCAGTCGCTAAGCCTACACTGGAAGAGCAGACAAACTGGAAGCAAAAACGCTCTTTTGAGGTCATGCTCCTGTGAAACAAATCAGGAGAAAATATTATCCGCTGCTTCCTTGAGAGAAAGGAAAGGGATGTGCGAGTGCCAGAGAAAATGGTGCATATTGAAGGCGACGGAAGCGTACACAATGAAATTTTTGACGGGTTTTTGGGTAAATAGTGGGCGGGACAAGAAGTTCTCCATATATAAGTTTCTATTTCCTGAACGGTTCCAATATGAAGTGAACCATCAGAATGTGGATAACATGCGAAGCACTACTTTAACTGCGCTTCGTGTGGATGACAGTGATTTTCTCAAGTTTAGCAGGCTTGAAAGTGACGCACTGGTCTGAGTCATAGGTCCGCCAAGCGACGCTATGACTCGGTCACTTAGTACCTGATTAAATAAATCCCTATCAACTTACTAAGTGATTAGGTAAAAGCTTGTTAATTTAATGAGTGATTAAATAAATGAAGTTCCGCATTGATCAAAGATGTTTAGATTCCCATTAGTTGTTTTCCTTTTACAAAGCTTTGGTGATATTTGCAGCTCTTTCATTGCAGCTGTAGTGGGGAAATATGTGCGTGGTTTATCAGGAATATCTCCACACATTTTTAAGTGTTGAATGGTCCAACTAAACTTTATTTTTTGCAGTTCTTCCACCAATATTCATTGTTGTGATTTGAGATATGCTGACAGAGAAAACGAGTGAGTGCTAGCGCTCTTCACCAACTAGTAGTCGTAGTGCTAGGATGAGCTGGCTGTCATGATTATTTTACTAAGCTGGTCTCCGGCTGTTACGCTTTCATGAATAGTAGGTCAAAATGTCAAAGCTTACTCCATCTCCTTCACCTGCACAGGAGTTAAGAAAAAATCAGTATGATCAGTTCTTTTTCACCTCTTGCATCACCAGATTTTAATCACTTTGAAGACTGTTCTTTCTTACTCGAGAAACTTAAAAGCCGTGTTTTGCTTGGGATTGAAAGATGCAAATCTCACGATTGAAACATGCAATCTTTTAATCAATAGTTCTATACCAGCAATGGCAAAACACATGCATAACCATGCAGAGCCCATGCGTCTCCAAAAATTTGATGCAATTTCGATACAGAACGCACGGAAAACCCATGCATACCCATGCAAAACCCATCCAAAGCCCATCCAATACCCATGCATACCCATGGGTGTGCATGGGTTTTGCATGGATTAACTATTGCTGGTATGGAACTATTGATTAAAAAAACGTGTTTCGCATGAGAACCCATGTCTTAATCGTGGGATTTGCTTCTTTCAACCCCATGCAAAACACGGTTTCTGAGATCCCTGAGTAAGAAAACTCGTTAAGTCCATTTCGGTGCTTCCCGTTGTTTGGAAAGGCGCTGGAGCATAGTACACACATGTTGAACACGGTCATAAGAAAGCAATTTTGTTAGCTTCTTACTGGAGAATGTTCTTGAAGGAAAAGAACTGAATAAAGCACTGTCTACGTACATCCATCACTACTATTCTAACCAATCATTACTACCTGCGTAGTTATATTTTTATTTCAACACTTATTTTCAACACTCAGTACATACGTATTATTGAGTGGTGGAAAAGTGGGATACGGTAAAGTTTGAGAACATGATAAAATATCATACAACTCGTGGGATAATACGTAAAAGTTCCAAAGATTATCTACTGCACAAGAGGTACAAGGCAGAGTCAAAAGCTTATCATGCCTCTCTCTAACATCTGAGAGAGATTCTTGTGCGCTTTCGTGACATCCTGCAATTCGCTTCAAAATGTTGCCTGATCATCTACAATTAGGACCTCAATTCAGCGTAGTGCTACCGTATACCAGGTAACTGTTGCGTCATGGCGTTAACGACACGCATAATTGAGGTTGAATGCGCACCTAACCTCATGCTGAATAACAAGGCTGTCTGCATCCCCTAAGTATAATATTTACTAAAGGGCACATGCGGGTTGTAGCGCGTCTGGAATTTTGAGTAGGAGTGGAATGCTTGTCCCAAAAAGACATTGATTACATACATAGTCGCTCTACTCCTTTGCCCTTGGTCGGGGACGAAAGAGATTAAGCATTAGGAATTCTGCAAAGCTGGTGCAGCACCTTTGTCTTTCCCAGATTTACATGTTGTAGCGGTGCTGGTATGTCTCGCCTCCCTTCCCTCCTCATTAGCCCCAACAGCTGCAGAAAAAAAGATCAGGTGAATAACATTTGGCTAAACGACTCTAGAAGAACTGAAAATGCCGCTGTGGAGGAATTGTTGGCCAGTGTATCGTGCAAAACATAGCTATTATGGGTTTGGATTAGTTCCAGAAGAAAAAACTTCTGCCTCAAGGTGCTATAGGTATGAGGAGAAGAAACCTAGTTGGACCGGTATATGACCGATCATGTGCTATCGCTTCCCTATCTCACTCTCCCCACCCCGCACTATCCCCAAAAGTATTTAATGAGAAGATTCATTGTGGAAAAGTAGTTGGTATAAGGAGTATAAAGGACTGTAGCATGGTGACGACGTGAAAAAATGTAAATAAATTCATGAAGAATATCCACCTAAGCACCTGGCCGGGGTTTATAAATCGTCAACTAAGCTAACCAACTGTGGTTTGCGTAAAAGTAGGTCATCTCACAGACGCAGTGTACGCAGGATGTGAAAGTTGGGTTGGTAACCTGTTCCTACCTGGTTATGCGTTCATGAATCCTACCCTGTATGAGTGCTCGAGGTACATATATCTCCGAGAGACGCGTAATGTAGCTAGCGATTTGCCAAAAAAAAAGCAGTGCAACGGATGGATATTACTTTAATAAAGAACGTCTAAAAGGAATATTGTCTTCAGATAGGACAATGTGCATGCACACTGCTTGTGTGAAGAAAGGATTGTCCTACAGAGCTAGCGGCTACTTGTTTGTGTCCTCTTTCACTTGACGCCCCACTTGTCGCAAATCATGTGAACATTGTTGTGTTAGGAGAGAATCAAACTTCGCAAAGGAGCCACATCAGGAACACCATTTGCATAGGAACGCTGTCTATTTCTCGCCCGCCCAGCAGAGACGTCGCCATTTTCATGATTGCGAGCAGTCTGGGCTAGGTATATGAACGCATTTTCAGGTAGAACCAGGTTACCAACTTTCACACCTTTCACATCCTGCGTCTCTTAACCCTGTGTAGTTTGTGAGGTAACCTATCACGCAAACCAACGTTCGTTTGCGTAGTTGACGGTTCATGAATCTTGGGGCCGGAGAAGGGATGGAAACAAGGATCCAGCGATAATGAACATGCATCATAGAGGACGAGCAGCGTTGAGAATGTAGGTGCGATCTGAATTCTGGCAAATTGTGATCAAACATCACTAATTAGTAAGCCATTAATAAAGTGCTCACATTAACGAAGCTGTGCATTAGTTTGCCTCCTTTAGGGAAGGCTCAGTGATCAGAGATCAGGTGAACTAATGCCTGGAATATGTACGTGTAGCACACATCCGAGCGTGCATAATTTTCCAATGAGGCGTGGGAGCGAGAAATCCACGGGGACATGAATCGCACGTTTTCTTTCGGCTTCAATTTTGACTGATGAATGGTTGCACTACATGTGCATAGTTGTCCGTTTTGGAATTCTTTCCAAGGGATTTAATTTGTTCAACTTTGTCAAGATTGTCGAGTAAGAAAAGGATGAAAAATCAAAGTAAGACAAAAAGGTCGTAAGATAAAAATAAATAAAGTGTTAAAATGTAAAAATAAATAAAAATGTAGTAAAAAAAACGACACCTTTCCTAGCTTATCAATAGGTAGTGGTAAATGGGCCTCCCTAGATAAAGCTTCCATGTTTTACAATAACATTACCAGTATTATACATATTTGCTCAAGATATTCCAAAACGAATAAGCACCCGAGGAGTTTGACTTGTTTTACATGAACCCATTATGTTTAACATAGAGGAAAAACGCCTTTTCTTCCTTTCCAGGGGTCCCTATCCGCTCCTCTGACCACTGTAAGTTATCCATGCTTTTCCTTGTTGTAAATGTGGATATCAACAGGATAAATACATCCTGTGGTAAAGCGAAGGGGTCCAACATCCCGGTGGACGAATATTCATTGGTTGCTGTTCCATTGTAAAACCAAATCAATGCAAGTTTACACATTCGGATGAGAAATATCAAATTCTGGATAATTCTATCCAGCACGGATTCTGGGAATCCTTGATGTTATTTTCAATGGTAATAGCGCAGTCGCAAATGGTGTGCAAGCTCCCTTGCCATCACTCCACTTCTCTCACTTCGCCCGCAAGCATAATCGGTGCTATATTCATAGCTGCTTCAATACCCATTGTGCAACA
>KN729720.1:0-15927 GCA_000816745.1 Ancylostoma duodenale | reverse complement strand
GCTTGTGTCTCGTAGCAGGTGACCGTATTTTCTGCGACCCGCCCACTGGGTGTAGATCACGTTCGCCGGAGCTGTAGATGACTTTCAACAGCGTCGATTTCAGCTCGTCTTTCTGAACGCGGCGTTGAATTTCGCGCTCTACTGCGTGGTTTCGAAGCGCTACCGTATACTGATGCGACAGACGATCAAGCGGCTGCTGCGGTCCTTTAAAGCTGTGGATCGCCCGCTGAAGATGAGCGCGCGCCAGAGCAAGAGCTCGACGGCGCCGGCGACGTCCATGGAGGAACACCACAGCCGGAACCTGGTGCTCGTACATGCTGTTTAGCTAGCTAGCCTGCTCCACTGTATATAGGTCTCATCTACCGTAATCCTGTTGCGTCCTTTAACATTTCCACGCGCGCGCGTGTGTGTGTGGTTTCAGTTCTTCGCCGTTCTCGTCTAGTCCAGTTCTCGTCATTGTTTTGCTTTATCCGGAAATACGGGTTTTCTCTGGAACTGAGCCAATAGCGGCATCGTTTCCTGAATTTTCCCACGCTTCTAGTGGCTTACATTCCTTGGCATTTCCACTCGATTACTGTTCTGTTTTGCCTCATCTATTTGATGTGTGTTCAAGGTAGTCTTGGCTAGGATTTGCATCTGTATGAAAATGCATTTCACTGTTAATAAATGTTATAATAAATGTTATTTGGTTAGTCTATCGATTGCACCACAATATTGTGAAAACTTGTCCGAACGAAGCAAGGAACAGAAATAGTGACCTTTGGATGTTATTTGAAGTCGGTAGGGCAGAATAAGGTCGTTCGACTGGGTCTGCCTCACCAGAGCTGAGATCGAAGCTGATTTATGGACGAATTTCCTCGGGGAAAAAACTAAATAAGAAGAAATTGACGTGCAAGACATTATGTGAGGAATCCAGACGGTAAAAATATGACTTTGTAAGGATATGCTGAATAAAATAAAATTCTCTAAGAAAGACATGTATGCTCAAGAAAAGCCCGTAAAAGTTTTCACCCAATTGCTTACAAATTTTGGCAGACTGCGGACCAGCAGGATAGCCTCCATCCGTTGTTCTTAGAAGGAGTTTTTTTCCTATTTCTAATGAACAAATAATAATTAATAACTTGTTATTTAAAAAAAGAAAGAAGAAGACGGCTTAAACTCTATTACGGGACACCCCTATGTGCCTATATATTTGATTTGCAAGAAGTTTTATAAGCATAGCAGTTTTCTAACAAAGAAAGGAATGCCCTAAGTTTAGAAAAAAGTACCAATTGGTATACAGAATACTATAGTTGTTATCGTCTATGATATGTAATATACGTCAATTGTGTTTTTATTCCTGCCCACATGGTCTCCTCATGTAATAAATAAATAAATAAATAAATAAATTGGAAAATTCTTCCAATAAGCAAAGGAATGCTCGTATTTTGAAAAAAAAAATACTAACCAAAGAAAACACTCACCATTTCGTTGTGACGTCGTAGCCCCTTCCTTAGTCCATCCCGAAAAATGTTGCGCTAACAAACTACAAAATAGAGAAAAAGATGAATAAAATGCTTAAACGTTGGTAACTGAACCGCAAGTAAAAGAGAAGCAAAAATTTAAAAAAAAAGTTCGCATTAAAATGTGATCACATGAACAAATTTATGTTGTAAAAATGTTACCTAGTGGAAAGGAAGGTGAAAAATGTCACATCGGAAAAGACCCACGAGTAAAACTGCATGTACTTTTCTTAACTTTCCAGCTGAATAGTTCAAAATGGCTTCTAGAGAAGATAAGGCATACTACTTCATCAATATAGCCACTTCTGCATTTTTTCGGACCTATTACTCATATTGAGCGCCGTATTTTGGCAAATAGACGCGAGAGAATGATGAGACACATTTTCAAAGCAAAGAAAACGCTAATTTTTTTCAGAGAGAGGGTCCATCTCGTCGAACGTTCACAGAATTTGCATGACAAACTGGGCAAAAGACGATGAAATCGTCGTGAACCTCGTTTCTACGATTCCTGTTCTCGCATATGTTGAAGAATGAAGTGATCCATTGTCGCCGGAAACCCCTATTTCTACATTTTTCTGAAAATTGGCGAAGCTCTCCGTGTAGTTACGGGGTTTCCCGCTAAGCTTTCTCTTGCCCTTCAACGCCTTTTGAACTTTCCTATCGTTTCAATATAAAGTGTGATCTAAAGCTCACATGACCGATTCTGCCGACCAAACTCGCATATTTAACGCAGCAGGGGACGGGATTAACCGTACTTTTGCAACGTTTTATTTATACTCTTGGAATCATTGTGTTAATAAGGTGCGGAATCTGATTATAACCCCAAAAAATTGGAGTGCGACTTTGGCTTTGAGCGGTGCAGATGGAATTGGAAGAAATTGAAGTCAGAAGGCTTTGATGAGAGAAAATCATGACAAGAACGCCTTTTTCGCTAACTTTCAGTGGTTTGAAAAGGGAAAGCCTCAATGGGGGAAACTTTGAAATGCAGAACCCTTGTTATGGAATTCGGAGCAGCAGAACCAAAGGCGGTGCTACTTATATTGCAGTGAGACAGGTCCTCCAGTGGAAATGAGACAGGTCCTCCAGTGGAAATGTAGGTAAACTGGGACACTTTCAAAATTTTCTGGATTCTCTGCGAAATTCAGAAGAAACTCGGGATTATTGGAAAAATGCGTTACACATAAATGTCATTGTTCGACAGACATAGAAATGAAGCGTTCAAATCTGT
Source organism: Ancylostoma duodenale (assembly GCA_000816745.1). NCBI lineage: Eukaryota > Metazoa > Nematoda > Chromadorea > Rhabditida > Ancylostomatidae > Ancylostoma > Ancylostoma duodenale. The sequence continues at coordinate 13,197 of KN729720.1, read as the reverse complement.
TGGTTATGAATTAAAAATTTTAAAAAAATTAAAAATTAAAAATTAAAAATTAGAATGAGTTAAAAATAGCTGATATGTTTCAGAATAATGAGCCGATAATGAGCTATTTCTAAAAACCGTGAAAACAGAAAACTAAATTTAAAATTTTGAAAAAATTTCAGAATCTATTTTGTTAGCTCACACTGTGACTAATTTCAGTCGGATAATTTTTTAACCAAAGAAGCTACTAAACATCAAGAAATATGTGGAAACTAGTAGAAATTCTCCCAGGGGAAAATAACAAAGTAAGGTATAAAAGGTTACCACAAAGAATCGATCGGCATCGTTGTTTACTTAATGTCTGTGTAAAAAGTTACGATGTAAACAAATGCTATGAGAGATCGTCATGATGGCAAAATAAATGGGAAAGAGAAGGGCAATATATCACAAGTAATCAAGCAATAAATCACCAAAAAAACTGAGTTCAATTAACTTGTGTTTTGAAAAATTCACTTTTTCGGGTGACGGTCTAGGGCAATAGTGGTCCCATTAAAATTATCCCTTAGAGAAAAGGATTCTCATAAGGAAATGAGGAAAAGTCCTACAACTATGTATGCAATGATAAGGAATCAAAAGAGAATCTCGATCAGAAAATACGGAGGACGGAGAATTGGAAGACCAAATTTCGGGAAGATTTTGAAAAATTGTCAAGTTTGGCAATTTAGTTCTAGGGTAATTGAACTAAAAGCATTGACCAGTGGTTTCTGCTGGGAGAAAAATGGAACTGAGTGATCAGGCAGAAGAAAAATGATGAATCACCTCATCAACATTCCGGGAAAAGAAAGCGAAGGAATTTTTTTCTGGAAACGCGGCGTTCTACAACTACTGAGAAACTCCTGAGACTCATGTGGGGGTATGCTTAATTGGGATTTTAATAATCTTCTCATTGACAATTCACGAAAACCCTTTTGTCCTCTCTGGGCTGCCAACAAATGTTGGCCCGATTCTGGCCCATTTACACATCCTACAATCCTAGAAAAGTGCGTAAAATTTACGCGCAAAAGCATATTGCTAATGTTTATCGATCGATATCGATCCATCCACCTTACAGCCTTCAATATCGATTTTTTCGAAGCTAAACAGTTGTACAACGAGTAGCTTGAAAGGCACCGACACGTAGTGTGCAGGTGATTTGCAAAGCTTCAGCATGAAAAAAGCGAAAACAGGCGATGTGGGTGTCCGGCAAAACTGCAAAATCCCCGGGCAGGATTCGAACCTGTCTAGCGAATATACGCGTGATCTCATAAGCGAGATGCTTACCAGAACACCACGTATACTCTGATAAAGATCACTTCATGAGTGTCACTATCAATGATATGAACCGTCTCGGACATGTCGTACCGTATGGGGACCACGTCTGAACGTGGGGAGGATCCCGGCTTCACCGGAGGTGGATGAGCTGTGCCAGCTCCCATCGGGACACATGTTTGTCGGTTATTTGGGAAATTTTGGTCAATCAATAACCAAAAAACCTGAACGAGCCGTATAGGTATCACTTACCCAGGGAAGTTACCCGCCTGGTAACGTAGTTCTACGTGTAGCAGGCAACTGATGCAACAAGATCTTGATTTCAGATTATTGACTCATCGACATTTTCTCACTCCTTGCGAAGACTGCCTTGGTAGGTCATTGTTCTCGAAGATACGAGGTCCTGTGGTGAAGGTGTTACTTTGAGATTTTCGAATTTACTAGCAACGCTTCATCATCCGACGGCAATTTACTGGTGAGGCCTTAGCTAAGGGCCTAGGTAAGGCGTTAAAACTGTAAAGTTACCCATAGAGTTTCTATGGCCAGATAAGTCAAGCCCAGACTAAAGGTACCAAAGACAGCTGTCCACCTGTGCCCGGGTACATCATAGGAAAGATGGATAATATCATAACCATGGTATGGTTACCCACGAGTACCAGCTGGGTGTAGACAAGGGACAAGGGACAGCAACATTGAGATAACCCAAGGTAGACGTAATGACGCCGTGCTATACATGGGTAATTTTGGGGTTGTTAGCACGTTTGCCCTGGGTAATCCCAATGATTCATGAGTCCCAAAGTCACGTATGGGTGAACATATTGATGTTTTCCAGGTAAAGGGCAAACTTGGGTATGTTAACACGTTTACCATGGGTGATTCCAATCATGATGCCATTCCGAATTCGTCTCCTTGGTAGAGTTACCCGGGCCTAGCTACATCAGGAAGGATATATAATGTTGAAACCATGGTATGGTTACCCACGAGCAGCAGCTGGGTGAAGACAAGGAAGTGTGTGCATCACTGAGATAATCTAGGGTAGACGTATTGACGCCCATGTTACCTATGGGTAAATTTGATAATGTTAGCACGTTAACCCTGAGTAATCATCTCTATGGTAGAGAAGCAAACAAATTTTAACCAATGAATAGTTTGTCGTGACAAGTCCAATACCGCCCGTAACTTTAGGTAGGTATGTCCTTCTAAAGGGAAAAGCTCCTTGCTTGGGAAATGTCCCCCTTCTCAATTTTTCAAAATTTTTTGTCTCTATGACCCAAAGGTTGTGTACAAAAAAAGCAAACAAGCAAGTAAATAACTAAATAAAACCGCTCAACTCCTCATCGAACTTATATAGAACTTACGATCCGTATAGGGATGTACTACTGTGTTACTCTGAAGGTTACCGTGCCCCAAACTTTTCTACTTTCAATATATTCTAATTTTTTTCTTTAATTCACCTACTAGAGCTAGAATCCTATGGGGCAAGAAAGGTTATGTGGTCTAGAAGAACTATGTATAGGTAATGGTCTGCGACATCTTTTCTGGACGAATTCTGACACATCCTTCTGAGGATTATTTGTTGTCACAAATTTGATCATTGTTTATGTTTACTATTTTTATGTAGTGGATTCACTCTTACTAGAAAATTGGTAGTAGAACGAATTCCTGGAAATTCTGGAGATTTCAGCGTAGGCAGAAACAGGAACTTTCCCCTTGATTTTTCATTGTTTCTCAGATGAGAAATCTTATCGTTAGAAGCAATGAATGTATCAAATCGCAAATTTTCCCTTTCCTGGGCGAGATTGAGCTCGGAAACCTCCCCTCAGGCCAAAACCATGAAATACATGAGGTGAGATGAGCAACTGTTCCTTAAAAGAGACTCGACCATGTGAAACTGATTTCGATCTGCGATTCCAAGCAAAATTGAAACATTTCTGCAAAGAATTTCATGAAAAATTTCTTGCGCCAGCTTCCAGAAATTCTTAAGAGGAGCTTTCTCTTTGCTGGGACATCAATCCTATATTTTTCCTGCATTTTTGAACAGCTAAAGAATAAATGATCCTACAGCTCCCAGATGAACCCACTGTGCTCAAAACTTGCTAAGTTTCAATTTTACAAAGCAATTTCGGAAGTTAATCCCGGAGAAATCAATGAAATCCAGCTGATCAAGCAAAAACGAACCTCATGACGTCACCAATGACCTCCATAACTCCCCTCAACTGCAGCGAACAACTAAGGGGTTTTTGGAATCCTTAGGAACTCCCTTCATCAAGACTAAATGCCTCCGAGGGGAATTGAACCCCAGGAAAGCGAATATAGGCGTGATCTCATAAGCGAAGCACTTACCAGATCACCACCGATACTCGATGCCACGGACTGTTTCACGTTCCCTTTGATCGATACCGGCGGTCACGTGCTTTTCTGGAAGTTTTCACTAGACCTGTTTGTGGTTTAATTAAATTCAGGCTCTGGTAGGCTGGGCAGAAAGAAGGGCCTTATGGGTCCTAAGGATATGTAGGGGGGATGAGGAGGACAGCTTTTTTTGAAGCTAGAAAATTTGAAAAAAAGACAAGGGGAGATCCGCAGGATTATAAATAATTTCTGGAAGATTTGTCTCGCACCCTAAATTACTTATAGGGCGTAAGGTACACAGGGCCTACTCGATCTACAAAGAGATGCCGATCCAGAATTTCCCCGGATGATCTTCACTCATTCAGAATTTCATTTTTTATGTAACTACGTTAATTTCTCGCTGTTTCCCGAAAATCCGCCAATACCCTTCGAGGACCACGCGTCTAAATATCCAGGGTTATTCAGCCCTACAAGGCACAAAGGGAGCTACGAACATACATACGTATCCTTAGAAGGTCTATGCGTTGAACTCTTCCTCCTTATGTCTAGACCTTCAAACCTTTACCAAACTTTACCAGAGTCTAAAAACCCACCTTACCCTCACCTTACCTCTCTGCTAACGTACCCAGCCAAATTTGTCCCAAAGAAAACTGTAGATCCTTGTTTTTAAATGTCTTTGCTTAATGTTTACGTAGTTGCAGCCGGGATGACCGAGACCACAAAGATCAAGTTTATTATCAAAGGTGAAATTCCTGGCTATAATTTTCCTTCCGTGCAAAGTTTAAAGGGCAAGAAAAAACGCGCTCGTGCTGCTATGCCTCCCCAGAAGTTGGTCTCCACCCTCAACCTCTGCGTACCAGAATCTCCTGCTGTTTCACGGGAATCAGCTGATTGGAAGTTCCACCTGGTAGCGGCGTTTCGTCAGCATTATATATGGTTTTCCTGAGTCACTGATGGAGCTTAGGCCAGGCAGCCCGCTGCAACCGTCGCGACCCAAAGCGCACCCATGTTTGACCGCTACTGGTTGCGAACTGTTGCTGTTTTTTGACGAAATGCTGGCCAAATGCTTTGCGGGGCGCCAGACACAGGAGGTCCGCACTTTGCTCGAGGAATTTCGGCTATGGAAAACTGGTGACAATTCTATCATCGCATAGGAATGTTAACAAAGCGTTTCGAGGTAACATTTGGTTGCGGGGAGGCTTGTTTTTTCCCCGTTCGGGAACGGGGGAACTTCTGCAGGGACTTCCTGGGAAAAGTTGGAAATTTTTTCCGCTGTCTAGTTCATGGATAGGTTCTGCACTTCAGGGGAAAAATTCCCTGGTTGTGTAGTTTCTGGCAAAATTTCCCGCTTTCGCAGTATAGGGGGCTGGAAAACAAATAGATCCAGAACATGCATACCACCCTTATTCTTCTCATGGAGATTTCTGAAGAATATTCGCCAAATAAGGAATTTTTTACGCTGCGAACCGTACAAAAGCCGAATAATTTCATTAATTTATTCAAGGACTCCAAAAATATTTTTAAAGAAAACCTGATTACTTAAAGGGAAGGTCATGGTATTTCTTTGTTATCTTTTCTACAGAGTTACATTCCTTTCCCCTCCTCTGTCACCCGAATTTTCGACTTATTCGAAATCGAATATTCAAATTCTGTAAGTACAGGATTTTCCCACCAGTTCCACAAATACTTCCTTGAAATGAAATACGTAGGTAAATAGCCGATTAGAATTTTACCATATCAAACACCTGCAATCATTCTCATTTCCCACTAATCCAACCCGGAATGCTGCGGGCTTCCAAAGTGCTGTCACGGCCGAGTTCTCTGGAACGGCTTGGAAAGGTAGTCCACAAATTTTTCTATTAAAAATTTAGCTGGAATCGTAAATATTGCCTCTTCCGGAGTAGCTGTGCATATTTTTCTGGAAACTGCTCCTAAATCACCCTGGAACTGTTAACTCTAATTACCTGGGCTAATTAACTGTAGCCAAACATCTCTAGGAGCCATGTCCAGTTCCTCAAATTCCTGCCAACCGACGGAGCAGCGTTGTGACAGTTGTCCGGTATCGTCTGAGCCCATATATACTGCCGAGGTCAACGCGGCTGGAACAATACGTAGTATGTACGTGCGTACAGTGTCGGAATTCACGGCTCCTACACGTGCACGCTTGATAAGTGCGCTTTGTTCGCGTCGATAACAGGGTGTACGTGGTGGTCTGGTAAGTGTGTCGCTTATGAGATCACGCGTATATTCGCCGCGCAAGTTCGACGCCCGTCCACGGTTTTTGGTTTTGCACTGAGGAGTTGACATGAGTGTCGTGTGGATCTTAGCCGAACGTTGAGTACTGGGCAGCCGGCTGGATATGTCTTGGATATGGATATTTTAGAGAATTTCCCGGTGATATTAGTGTATTTTGGGAACAACTAGCGATTTTTAGAGGTCTCAATATCCAAAATTGGTGATTTTCAGGAAACAGCCTACAAACTTGAGCCTGTTTTCCAAGATATTTTCCAAGAAATTGTTCCCATAGACTTCAGGAGCATTCCAAATTGCCAAGAAAACTCTGGATGACCAGAAAATTTTCAGATCGTTCGTATCCCTACAAAAATCTGAATTTTGCCTTTTCTTAAATTTTCTCTTCAAGGCTTTTTAGGGAGCCTTTATCCCACTAATTCTCCTGACTCTAACGCAATTTCCCGCTCCCTTTGGATGTCCCGGTTCCTTTCAGCTCCCCAACCACATTTTCTGGCGATTTTGGACCCCCTGAAGCCGTTCCAGACCCAATTTCCCACCTCAAAGACGAAGTTAGCCCACATCCCGCTGTTCCCCAACTAAAGAAAATCCGTTTTCGATCACGTGACAGGCAGGCATATTCTGCAGGTGCTGTCCAAACAAATGTTCGCTTGCACTTCCTCGCATGAGAAAAAAATTCTGAGAAAAAATGTTCGACGGAAGTTTTCCGCTTGCCGTCTATGTACTTTCGTTTCAGGCGATTGTCAGATCAAGAAGTCGTGAACCCGCTAAAGGTTAGTTCAGTTCTTTTAGTTCCGGCTCGTGAACAAATCTATCGGGAAACACTGCAAAAAACCACCAATCACTTATCATTTGAAAAGAATAGATTGGTTTTGGATTTTCCACTCACGAAAAGATTCAATTGAAATCATCTGGATATGGAGAATTTCTGAGAGCAAAGCCAAACCTTCTCTTTAATAAACCGTCTGCCTGGCCAAATATAATTAATGGTCGGGCGGAAATTCGAATGCAAATAAATTTGGATAGACATACAAATCACTGAGAGGAATCGTATTTTGATGGACTGATAGGTTTTTTACCTTGCGTTGGTTGTGACAATGAACAAAAAAATCTCGCTTGATAGACTTCAAACTGGGATTGGTGTGGAATATTCGCTGTTTTACTGATTGGTGTTCTCAAGTTATAGGATCCAGCATAGACTGGATTTATAAGGTGGCAAACGAGATTAAGGTGACAACCGTAAAGGAATCTGAGCGTTTAGAGCGGGATAGTGGGGCGTCTTTTAGATTTGTTTTGGAATTTACAGTATTGCTCTTGCACCCGAAGCCAAGAAAATTGCGCGAAAAGTTATTACGCATGCAAAGAATCTTACTTTAATACATAAAAGTGTGGTATCCGGGATAAAACACCGGACCGCTCAACTAACGATGCTGTGTTTGGATCTCTGCAAGTCCTTGACTCTTGCCTTAGTGTGGCCGATTTTGTAATGCGACGATTGCAGTTTATACTGTGTGCATGCGTCAGCTGCACGCTGAAGATGTTGGGTAAGGAAAGTATTTATGTAGAGGAATTTCCATTATTTGATGTGACCTCATGGAAAAAGGTATATCTCATGGCCAATATGTAGTAGCCCAACACTTCTCATTAATGTTATTATAGTTCTTTGTCTTCTTTTTTTTTGGATTTATTTATTGTTCTTTATATTTCTCTATTCAGTAGTTGACGATGCTTCTGGAGAAAGCCAAAAAAGTTCCTGGATGTGAACTGCTTTTTTTAAACAATTTAGCTGCCGGCTTCGAAAATTACTATGTACATGCTGTGTTTGGTTTTAGCAGTATCTCGAATGCATGAATAAATAAATTGATCAATTAATCATGTGCTCATCCACACATTTTCCTGGATGAGCAAGAATGCAGCTCGACCTCCTCGCCGCTACAAGCAGGATCGTCTCGTCTGCGTCTAGCCTGCTTCACGAGTGCTTCTCAGCCTGTCCTTCGTCATGCAGCCCCTCCCTTTACGTACAGACGCATCAAAGGCATGGTCCCACTTCAGAATTGTTTGTGATTCCGAGCAAGTTGTAGGAAAAACCTTTGAGTTCCTACTGTTTGGGTGCGTGTTTGCCGAGGCAGAAGGACAACCTGTTCGAATATCAGTGGATTCGTACTACTCCTGGGGGTCTCTCATCATCCACTTCCTGACAGGATAGGAAGAGAGCTCCATGAGGCTTCCGCGGCACGTGCTACAAGCTCCCTAAAACGTAGAGCTCAAAAATGGGTTTTCTGCAGTCTTGCAGAGAATCACGTGTATCATTGTGATGAGGAGCTCATGGAGATTCTTTTCATGCGGGAATCTCAAAATTGAGTTTGAGGTGAGACGATGCCTTTAGGATTTAGTGGAAAACATGGTAGTCATGGTGGTTATGAAACTGTAGACATGCATGTCCCACGTCCATCGTCGTCCATCCTCCTTGCATTTAGACGCCGATCACTCGAAGAGCAGAAGAGCATACTTCTATGATTGGCCTTTGAAGCTTGAGGACAGGGTTTGAGGGCACAATTTCAGAGCCACTCGCAAAAGTGGTGTGCCTTCGCAGGTGTGATCTCATGAATTTCATTCCATGAATCAGAGCCGATGAGAAGTGTTCTAAGACTGAAGAGTTCTGGGAGACTCGTGATTCATATTTGCATACGTAAACCATGTGGAAGCAAAAACTGAAACATTGTTCACGTTCCTTTTGATTGTAAGACTAGGGATGCAACTCGTGTGGATGTTCCCTTAGAAACTCATCTATTACAAAATCACAATGAATTCAAAAAAAAATTAAAGAACATTTAAAGAACGAGTGAATTCTTAAGTACTTGGGCGAATGATTCCGAAGATACAGGATGAAATTGAATATAGATCCGCTCCTTTAAATTAAAGGGGAAACAAACAGAAATTAAAGAGGAAACGAACAATGTGAACCCTTACAGTACATTCGGCACCTGATTGTCCGCCGCCTTTGATCCAACGTTATTCCAAAGGATAAAAGTTTGGCTTATTTTAAACTGTCGTACTACGTATTCTTCAAACTAATTCGATTTAGTAAGTAAATCTTTAACAGTCAGACACTCAGCTCTGTTGTCATTATGAACCTTTAATGTTGGCCTCTTTTGGACGAGCATATTTCCTATATATTTGTAAAGGAGTATTACGCCTATATTATTGTAAAGAAGCTAATAACTTCGACTTCTTCCGATGAGCACAACAACTGGAATTCCTGATCGGCACTCATCATGTCGCCTCTCTGGACCTCTCAGATTTTTGAACATATGGCTTCCAACTTCTTGATTTTACGCAAAAATTCCCCGGCGGGTAAGTTTGACCAAGTTTAGAAATAGAAATGGAACCGGATCATCTCGAAACATTAATTTTCAAAATCAATGAGGCAGCTCCCACCATCAGCCAACAACTTACATACTTTGTTCCGGCTATCGGCGGTTATGGGGTGGTTGCGTGAATGGCAGTTCATGCTGAGACGAACGCTGACCATTATAGCGACCAAAGGTCAACGACTTCAGCCGGTGTTCGCTTCATCTTGCCTGGGTTTTTTTGGGTTGCCACGACTTCTTTGAAAAATCATTGGCTCGAGAAGATTCAAAGACAACACATCGAGGATTTTTTTTTCATTTTCAAATGAAAACCAGGCTTTATCATAAAATTCGAAATCTTGGATGATTTTACTTGTAGCCACATCACATCTACTGAGTAACTCTGTGGAACAGTTGTAAGAAAACTATATGTACAATCATGAGAGCGAAATTTTGAGCAGAAAAATTTAAGGGTGAATGAGGACAAAATTTTTCGGCTTGACGCCTATCCCCGGATTTGAGGGACTTTGACTCCTCCATTTTGTAACCTCAGATGTTTTTCACAAGCTAGGCATCTATCTTTATTTTTACGACTAATTTGTGGAATCGAATGAAAAAACACCGTTGAAGTAAAAAAAAATGTCGCTAGCACTTCTTTTATTCATTTTAGTTTTTTTTTGCATGCTCCAACATTGTCCGAGCTATGTATACACGTTAAACGAATACTTTTACATATATCCTTCCAGGAAAACAAAATTCAATATAGTGTAAAACTCTGAAAAAATTCACCCGAGCTTCCAAATGTTGGGTAATGGGAAGAATGGAAAGAGTGAATATTTCAGAGGCAAGGAGCGTCTTCACTGATCTGCCAGCTCAACTTTCTCCATCAATGAGGGATGTGGCCGCAGCTGCTAAGGAAACAAGTGAGAAGAATTTTCTCGCCCAGTAATAAATCCTATTAAATGTAATGATAGAATCTGAAGACGAATTCACACCCCAAAAGTATTATACATGCGGTTTTAATGTAGTACAGCCCTAGAAAGAAGCGATAGCACAAATAGAGTGAGATCTGTGCCTCCACCTCTTCCTTCCACATAGTAGCTGATGATACGACAGTGGTTGCCGTGACAAGAATTTCTGCTTCTCTTACCTCAAAAGATTCATCTAGCACGACTTTTATTGAGTTCAAGTATATCAAAAAGGACAAGATGTAATGGGACTATTGCGCCTATTTTCCACGGTGTCCAAGGTTCGATTTTGGCACATTAGATCCTTCACCACCGAGGTTCACCTGCGAGATTCACTGCAATTTTCACGACCTCTTCTACGATGGTTTTATCCTGGAAAATAAATTATCCGTGAAAAGATTGGAAGGTCTGAGGGGTATAAAATTGAAAAGCGCCTACACCTTTTGCGGAGCCGCAACGAAATGTTGCTGCGCCGCAGCGAAATATTGCGGCGCCGCATCAAAATGCTGCGGGTCCTCACATCTACCCTTCTGCACCTTCAGTGTAGCAAACGCGGCTGCTCGACAACTCCCCATACAGATATTTCCTTCTTTGGTTCGGTGTGTACCAGCTGGAAACTGCCTTTTTCGAACAATATCCCGCGCACACCATTATCTAGACTTCATTTATCACATCTCACAATGCCGCACTCATTTTTCAGCGAAAATCACTGCAGCAGTAACAGCAGCACAGAAAAAGCAAGGTAAGACAAGGAATTTACTAGTGTGATTTGTTGACAGCAAAACAGCATAAAGATTTCAGAAGCATCACCGCCGGAGCCATCTGAAACTAGTGCTGTGGAAGAGAAGATGAATGAAATTGGCACAAATTAAACATATAAAAACACATTCAACCAAATAAAACTCGACGTCTTAATGTTTCCACAGTTCCTGCAAATGATTAGTTTTGAAACTACGGCAACAGCGCATGATTGAGTGTTTAGTTTAGAGTGCCTGCGCATTATTTCCCAAGTGATCAGTTCTTGGCATTCTCAGTGAAGAGCTAGGATCATTATCGAAGAAATATTCGTTCATTGAATTATTTCTGTTTATCGCGATGGCACAGAATGTACCTGACTGCTTTCGCGAAGAGTTTAGCAGATCTGCTGGTGCGCCCATCGAACAGAGTGGTCTATTTTTCGCTGAATTACTTCTCCACTTCCTTTTGTCGGCAAACCAGAGGATCCTCGGTCTTTATGCCTTTCTTAGCTTCACCTTTTTTCTTTATTCCAGAACAGTTAAAAGAACTAATCAAGTATAGGTCATGCGCCTCGCGATTCTGCAACGCAGAAATTTTTACCATTGCTTTGCAGCCCTGCCATTACTAATCGGAGTCAAATCTGAGCATGTGTTGACTCGCTAAGAAAGATCCCTCACACTAGTTTGATATGGCCCTAGCTCGACCTGTGCCAGCGCAATAACTAAGTTCCCTTTTCATGTATCTACAGTTAAAGACAGAGGCAAGCCATCAAAATTGCTTTAAATTTTTGCTTATTGTACCTCTTGAGGAATGAAAGATTGAGTATTTTCGAAAGTAGTCTGCAACAGAATTCATTTTATTAGCACATAAGTACGGACAGAACTCCACAGCCGGTGCGAGTGTTTGAAATCCCGGCAATTATTATTTTTTCAATTTCTCAGACCTGTCATTCCCAACTTTTATTAGAAAAGAATATGTATACGCAGACAATGAATTCAATGGCAAATCGTGCGGTTATGCCGAAAATGACTTTGATTCTTCTTCCATGAAAGAAATTAGTTAAAGAACTTGAACGTACTACTTAAATTTGAAGCTTCCAACCCAGTAAAACTACTTCCTTAGAGCCAGTTATTTTGAAACTGATTTAAGAAAAGCAGCACTTCAACCCTCCTCATATATTGAAGATTTGTTTCAAAGCTCCATATAATTCCTTTTCTTTGTATGTTGAATTTTCAAGAGACGGTTGTCAAACATGATAGACGCGATGAATATATTGCACCCAGTAGAATAGCAAAACAACATGGAGAATGCAGGGTTTCAGTCAAATTTTTGTTGTTGTGCAACGGCAAATGAAGTTGAAATTTATTTGTGGACGTTTACCTCAAGGATATGGAGTGGAGCAGCAACTTTTCTACCTACATACTGCGAAGCAACATCGATTTGTAGTGGATCCGCAACGAAACGGTGCGGCGCCGCAAATGAACTTGATATTATAGATGCCGTGGATCTTGTTGCGGCGCAACACCTTACCGTTGTGGATCCGTGCGGTGCCACAAGAATGTTGCCAATTCCAAGACTCTCTCACTTTGTGATTCTCTTGCCCATTAATCAGGCGATTTCCTCAAGAATGTTCCAATAAGAAGCTTTGTTGCTCCCAACATTCCAATGTAATCTGAACAATCATGATTTATAGCGTTTATCTAACCATATAAAAAGGATATATCTCTGAGTAAATTATATGACATGTCTGAACACATGGTGCACTTCTAAAAGAAGTGCAAAACGCAAAAAAAGTAACACAACTGGAATATCAGTTGGGTAGATCAAATCGAATGATCTATGTGCCGAATGCATTTTAGTTGGGAGCGGGTGGAGCAACATTTGATTTAAGACGATGTCATGCTATTATATACAACATCCTTTTTTAGGATAGAGAAATATAAAAATGTCCAAGGAATAAATACAGAGGATAACCGGGATGCTAGCTATGTGTCTGTAGATGCCTATGACAACGTACAAGTTGGGAAATGCTCGAATTATAAGAAAAAACGCATTGTACAACATAGAAAAAAGATCACAGGCTAAAGAGAGGAAGTACCGCATAGCTCATTGCAATTGAAAAATGGGAAGATTCCGATTGTCGCGACTAGCGCTACAAAATGGCGCTCTGAGCCGCGACCATCGGAAGCACAAATACAATGAACTAGCAGTTAAAGGGATTGAAAAATCATATATAAATACGCACTATACAGTGA
>KN729717.1:0-13568 GCA_000816745.1 Ancylostoma duodenale | reverse complement strand
CAGCATCAGATGATCACTTTTCTATCAACTTTACAATGCTCGCTGGTCTCAGTGTTGCAGGTTCTGTACACAATCCATGGTATTTAAGAAGAACAGAAAAATAGTGGTGTCATTTACGGACGTCATTGGTTGAAAAGTTAGGCTTTCTTCTTGTATTGTGACCATAACAACCTGAACAAATCACCTCCAACTCTTAAAAAAGTGGATTTAAAATATCGAAATTTCGCAAGACATTACACAAATTACATCTACGTATTTATTCGTTTATAATCTCTTCCTTTATAAACCTAAACGAAACGTTCAGGATTGATAGGCTCATTTGCTTGCTTTTACCAGCGACTCTTTCCGGCAGAGATTCTTATGAATCGAGCCAGAGAACCGGTCAGAATTGGTGCCGATGCCCTTTAAAACGAATAGACCGAAACGAATTATGTATCGAAGTCTGGAAAAAACCACGCAGTTCGTTCAGTTTCCTTGTTTTTTGCCAACGAATGTTAACATTGTGACATTGAAACTGCTCTCATTCTCCCTGATTTCATTTCGTACGCCTCTTCCTCAGCAAGTTTTCTTGTCACTGCTTTGTTAGATTCAGCTGAGTTTATACTTGTTCTGCCGATATTACCTGAGAAAGTCCTTGGACAGGGTTACCGCTTTCCGCAGCAAGGGGAGCTCTGCCACAAAGTGCTTGTTCCTTGTGGTTAGCAAGAGCAATTTGTGCGCAACTTGTTTTCTCCTCCAGCAATCACCGCAATTGGCACTTTTATCGTTAAGCGCGGGTCCTTGATGCCAGAGCATACAAGGTGCTATTTAAACGAAGCAAGCACAGGACAACAACTTTCTCTTTCTAGCAACTCGCTCTGAAGTTTTTCCGTAACGATGTCCGTTGCCCGGAATGCGGTTGTCGACGGTACCATTAGGCTATCCCAAAAATGGTGGCCGCTACTTAGTAGTGCAGTAGTAACACTGGTGTTTCATTCCTTCACCAATTTAAAAGTTAGATAGACCAAATTGTTCTACTTAAGATCCTGAATATAATAGTTTTTGTTTCGAGGAATTATGTGTAAATTGAGCTGAGTTATGCGCCTCGGAGTAGGCCACTAAAAGACGGCTATTACTTTCACGACAACCTAAGCAATACGTCGAACATTCGCAAGCCCAGCATTTCCATCCGAGAAAAAAAAATCGGGTTAACCGCCCAAGTTTCCGAATTCGCTCAACTCATACTGCAAAGTATAATACTTTATTTTGCCGTTAGTGTTTTGTTGTTGTCCTCTATACTGCACCACCTGAGCGATTACACCCAGCAAGTCGATGAATAGCGCTACCTTCCTTCCGGTGTCTCTGACTGGGTGAGTTTTCACCATGTAGCCTTGAACTTGTGAAGTAACGTCAAAAATGAAATTATTTTCAAAAGGATTCTTCGCAAACTGCACCCCTCCAAGGTCACTGGTGACGACACAGTCGCGCAACATTTTGTTGTTTATTTTCGTGAAGGGATTTCCATATTCAACTTCAGCTTTCCAATTTCTGAGTGTAATCCACAAGAGCGAATTTTGTAGACATGCGTGAGCAGGTAACGAGGGTCCCTCGGATCCAAAATCTGACGGGGTTTTTTTCATGCCTTAGGTGAGACAGAGTGAACCAATGCGGAATTTTGAAAAACATAAAGGTGCTTTGCTCGTTAGCTCCTGTAGTTGTAGTGGGTTATGCCGGTTCTACTTTCTCTGCTTTACTTGTTATTGTTGCTTAGGGGCGCGATCGTAACGAGGTCGCGTCAGAAAAACGAAAGCACATTCATTTCTGTGTGTTATGGTTACTTTTTCATGTTATATGTACATGAGGGGGCACGTCAAGCGCAACGCAAGGAGGCAAGGAGGCATCGATGTGCGGCTTATAGGTCAGTCCCCACCCCGGGGCAGCCGCGATTTCTATCCCTCCTGACTAGGTAAAATGGTAGCAGATTCGTCTGGAGGTTGGATGTGCGGTAGAAAGGGAAATAGGAGCTTCCATATGCACAGGCTGCTCCGAAATGGTGAGCTCGTCCACGAGACTTCGTTCACCTCAGGGCTGCCAATGGTTTTTGTAAAACTAATGCTGACCACGGCTTGCAATAATGCTTCTGCTTCTTTCAGTTTGTTATATGGATCTCTATCAGTGGTCTAAACACGCTAACTACGGCGTATTTTACTATACAGATCTGGAAACGAATCAGAGCGGAAATGTAGCCCTTTTACTGTAAAATTTCTTCATTGCCGGTGGTTAATGTTCAACAGTGTTCTTTCTATGTGTTTGCACGCTCCTCTTCATTTTCGATTTGCACCACGTGCAACGATGAACACGGATACTATCCACGCAATAATCAAAGACGACAATGATTAATCTCTTTTCGCTTGATACGTCTTTTCTGTAAGAAGTCCTGACCCAAGAAGGTAAATGAACTTTTTAAAAATCAAGATTAGGGATAAAGTATTGAGAAATTTTCGAGAACAGAGGTTGTACTCCTATTTTTGTTTTTAAAAGTCGAATGCTTTTTTTTCGTAACGGAGACTACATGCATACATTTTTCAGTGAAAAAACCAACTGCAAGGCAAATTAAATATTTATGGGATGCGTGAGATGGTCTACTAATTTCTTTGAGTTTCATCACTCTTTTTACTCTGTGTCGAAGCGGAGTTCGTAGACTTTCCTGCTGACAACTTTTCCTCCTGGAAAAGCATCCCACTGCGCAACTGGTCGGCAACCAGATACAAAGCGCTAGCTGGAACTTCGCCAACATTCTCCACCTTCTCGAAGAGCGAATTGGAGTTCGTAACAGCGTGATGTTACAAAACACTGTGTGGTGTCTTAGATTCCACACCTTGTTGACTTCTGGAAATCCACCACAATTCATCTACTACCACGGCTACATCGTAGTTTTTGTTACGGTAGATTTGGAAGAACTTTAGCTGCACTGTACTTCTCGCCTCGGCTACAAAAGCGCCAGAGCAGTTACCCAACTGCGTAATCGCCACGCTTCCTCCGATCCTGTCCCGTGTTGTAAAGGCTGGACCTGATCGTGTTCGGTGAAACTTCACGCGCTCGATTCCTGTCCCGGCGCTTTTTCTCGACGCTTTCGATGCTTTACACATCGATGGAGAGGATTATGATGCGAGAAGATAGGGGAAGTGTGTGAGTGGAGGTGAAGTGCCTTGCAGAGCACTGGCCCCGGACAACTTTTGTCTATTAGTTGTCTTTGTTTTCGCCGCTGTCCTATTGTTGAATGGACATTGTTCCACGCGTGTTGTCCATAAAAAGGCTAGCGGCGACCGCGCGAACCAGCTGTTTTCCCGCTGGCACTTGTTGGGCTTCATTGTCCTAGCATCTTCCTGCAGAGCTAGCATCTGACCTGTAGTGGTTTCCTGGTGAAGTTCTGCGGTTCTGCTGTGAACTCAGCCTGTGCTTTTTAGTCGCCAACTCTTGATTGAGTTGTTCTCAATTTCCGTAATTTTACTGGACGCTTTGAGCACTGCTGTTCATTCTACTACTCCTTTCCATCCTCAACTTCTTTTTCCAAATTTCGCAGGCATTGTTTTTCTGCTCTACAATCTCTTACATACATAAAATTACTTGCTTCAACATATTCAATTGTGCATTATGATAGGATGATTTTGTTTATAGTCCGTTTCAAACGCGACCACAGTTGAGTACATCTCAGGAAACCTAGAAACCTTGTTTTGCCTCGGTATGCATGGAGTCTGCATGGGATTGGTAAAATCGTGAGTTTTCCGTGGATTTCGCGCCGGATTCGCATCGAATATTGATTTTAAAAGAACCGTGTTTTGCACTGGCATGCATGTCTTAATCGTGTGATTTGCATTTTCCAATCACAGGCAGAACATAGCTCCTAAGTTTCCGGAGATAGGACGTAGATAGTACATGCATACTGCCTGTTTTTTCCTTACCCTCTACCATTTCTGAGCACTTTGCTCTTTTCTCGCGCTCTTCTTCTATGTATGTGGCACTGCTCCAACTATCCTTCCCAGTGAAACAGATTATAGAAATCATTTAGTTTTCTGCTGTCACTTTCCTTACATTTCTTACACAACATAAAATGTTTGTCTTTGGTTTTGTGCTGGATTGACTGCCAAATATTGTTTCTTATTCTCTTACCTATCCGGGCTTTTCCAGGAACACCCTTCAAAGGGCCGAACACGGCAAAACCAAAGCCCGTCCGAAAATGACCGCCATGACGAATGATGGGACTGTGGAGCGAATGCTAAAAAGTGAGTTGCAGCTGTCCATATGGTCCAGTCCATCGGGGTAATTGAGAAGAGGGAAACTGCCATTTAGTTTTTGCTTCTGACTGAGCCGAACTGGTTCTCCTCCTAGGCTGGCTGGGTGACATGCAAAAGCGCGGAAGATGGCCGCTTCTCTGAGGAACAGCTGTTTCAGTGAGGTTCATCGTGTGCATGGGAGCTCTGTTGCCCGGAATCGGATGCTACTTTTGCATCGCTTACACGTACATCTTCCAATTCGACGTCATCATGAACTTCACTCAAAGCGATCAGTGCCCGGGCGTTCACTCGTGGGTAAACTTACATGCTTTTGGAGCGTTTTTGCCCTATTTCTTATCGTGAAGTAAGGATTTTCCTTCACACCTGCAAAGATTTTGGAGCAATCCTAACATAGGCGCAAATTTCAGGATACTACCACCCGTCTCCTATGCTATTGGCATCTGGGAACCACAGCGTTACTTCTGGCTCTTCGTTATGTTTCTGCATTGTCCACCAAGAATATTCTTCCTAATAGTGAGTCTTTGTAAACATGGATCCATGTAATTAGTCTTCATGTGCCTGGACCCACTCGCACGCGCCGCACCATCTGCGTCTTTGCACCCTGCTTGCCTGCGCACCCACATACTCCACTGTTATCATCGTTCTCATTCTAATCGATAACGTGGTGCGGCTAGTGCGAATGTGTCCGCACAATTAGAGGCCCATGTGTGAGATATCCTGTTCTCGTCAAGGATTCAGCGAAATTTTGGGATATTTTTAGCTGTATAGACGAGCGTTCCGAAACGCAGCTCCGAAATCGCTGGCGTATCGGCGTGTGATCTATTTTTACACAAAAACTATGTGGTCGGAACTGGTCGGTCTCGTGGCCGTCTCCGTACTGGATATAATGTGTAACTTCGGTACGTAAACCTAGCAGTGTGTAAAAGTTCTTGGTCAATAGAGCAGGATCATTTCAGTTATTCATGCCATAGCGTATTCCATTTGGATCATCTCGTTCAACTTCAACATGCTATTCAACACCATCCTCCATCACTTCGGAGGCATCCGTGAAACTTCACAGAAGGTACGTTGTGATTACAAGGTCAACCTTCATCAGAATATTTCACTGGTGGTCGAAAAGAGGATGAATATTCAACGCAATAGAGGTTAGAAAAGAAGGAAGATTTGGGTTTTGGATAGCATGTATGCCTTGATGTTTGGATGGAAGTAATATACAGGATGGGCCATAAATGCGGTAACACAGAAAAATGTGCAGCGAAAAAGAATTTGCACGTAATTTGAAACATAGACGTAGGATTTACGTCTACTAGGTCATGCTTAGCATAGAACAACCCTTCATTTCGGGATATTCGCTATCAGGTCCGGCACAGGGCTCAAGATGCTGAGTGATGTTGCTGACCATGGCGCGCAAGTGGTGGGGTTCAGTTCATCCAACATTTTTTCGAAGTGCTCGTCCAACTGATCCAAATGCGCAAGAGGTTATTAACAAGCCCTGGTCTCGGGCATCATCAAGGCCTACTAACCCCACTGATTGAGACCCAAGCAAATGAGCGGTCACTCGATGAAAGGAGTGGTACCTAAAATGTATTTTTGGCTGAGTTCTGAATCAAACATGACTTGTGGGCCGTAGCACTCTTCCGATAAAACGTTGCGGAAGGAAATCTCAACTGAATTTGAATTCAAGGCAGAAGGATTTCCTTCAGAGAAGAAACGAGCGTTGCTACCGTATTTTTGGCCCACCCCGTAATGGAAGAAAAGTCTGATATTCGCTCTCATAGCATAATTTACCTTGCTATCGAACAGAAAATACTTGACGTATAGAGGGGTAATGGGAAGCAAAACGCAAAGAAGGACATTACTACAAGACTGTTCGGAAAGTAGTTCTAAACTCCAATTACCAGCCTGATTCGTAATCCCTACCTCTCTAGGATCCAGATGCATCACTGGAAGAATTAGTAATGTCATACCCATGGGTAGCAGCTGGGTGTAGACAACTTCAAGTGTGGGTAAATACATCGATGGGTGCCATGGTTTTATTTTTATTTTATATTTGTAGACCTGCAACCTGCACGTATATGTATGCCATAAAACAGGCAAATGGTAACAAGAAGAAATAGAAAAGAAACATAAAACAGAAACAACGACAAATAATGAAACAACAACAGGGTGGGAAAACAACGCTAGCGAGAAGCCACTGAGTCAGCGGTCTGACTTGCTAATTTTTTGAAAGATTATAAAGACAATTGCAGCGCGTTTTTACCTATAAGTGCTTTGAAAGGAGGTACTATTCTGTGGGAGAAGAATTTCGATCGGACCTGAGTTTTTGCCACCGAAACCTTGAGCTTAAAGTGACCACCTCTAGTTCTAGAGGGACCAAGAAGAAAGAAGTCGTTTGGCTCTACAGACACTTCCCCTTTGAGAATTTTGAAAGCCATTACCAAATCGTTTCTTAATCGTCTACTATAAAGACTGGATAACTGGAGCTGCTTGCGCCTTTCGTTACCATTTGGAATGAAATTGTAACTCAGACCACTACATCGTAGAACTAGCTTCCGAGTGAAGTTATTCTGAACACTTTCTAGCAGATCAATGTCCCTCTTACAGTATGCATTGAAAACTGTAGTGCCACACTCAACGAGGGGACGAACATATGTTATGTAAGCCTTTATGAGAATTTGCGAATTCCTAGTTTTCAAGGCTTTAAAAAGCCTGTAGGTCCGGAGATGAGCTTTGGTTGCAATAGACTTGCAGTGGGCACTGAAGTTCAGTTTGTCATTAATGAGGAAACCCAAGTCGCGCATTTCTGCGACACTTTCAAGATCATTTATTATTTTAGGTTTATTTGCATCACTGAGATTACCCATGATAAACATGCCAGCACATCCAAGCTTACCCTTTATCCAGCACCCATTAACAGCACCCGTTTACCCATACATGACGTTGACTACACTCAGTCGCTACCCATGAGCTAAAGTGTGAGTAGTCATACCAATATTTATGAGATCCACACTTCCAAAGATGCATCGGGGCCCAGATAAAGAGTGAGTTCGGGGGCGTTAACAAGTTTACCATAGGTAACCTCAATTATACATCTAGGCCCAGTATCTGCCGTGGTGCCGGGTAGACTTACGAGATTCTGAAGAAGGTGAGGAGGGGAGGGGAGATGGAGAACAACAATACATCCGTAAGTTCTACTGCTCTTGCAGGCTTGAAGGCTTACATGAATGAAAATTAGACAAAAGCAAGATTAAAGTATGTGACTAGATAGAGGGATATGAAATTCATACGAAAGCTTAAATGTCTACGTGATTTTCGATTTGGACTTGATTTTTGTTTACTGGAAGTTTCCCACTCCTCAGCCGACTGGGAAACTTCCACCGGAAAACGACGTCACAACTGCTGCTCATTTCAGTATGAGGTGATCTGGAGGATCAAGGTGTTCATGTTCGTCACTGGTCTCATCCTCTCGGTCTCAACCGCTGTCTCTTACCCGCTGTTCCTCGCCTATTGCTTACCTCAAGGTTAGTGTCATTTGCCCCTTCAAAAGACCTTGCAGCTTATGAAAAACCACGCCTTACCACCAATTTGTGTGTATCTCCTTCTCCCATATTTCGTCATCCATATCCTCAAAAGTTGTTGCACTTTAAATTCTTCTTTCCAGCGTACCTCGCCTTCTCTGTCGCGGAGTACCTGCTCGTCGGATACAACTCGTTCTTCTATTGTCTTTCGTACTGGGAATTCCCCAGGTGCAGGCTAACGCTCGGCGTATTTGATGCGCCGAAAAAAGTCCGGTGCGCCACCGTGCCGTCCACCATCGTGAAACTACCTCTATCATAGTGCAATTACTTTGCTGTACAGTACATGAGGAAAACTAAATTTCTGTAAATATTTAGGTGAGCTATCAGTGATATTTTCGTTCGTCTATGTCACTTAGATTTAGGGTATTTCTGTGAAACTGATCTGCCTTATTAATGCCTTCGAGTTTTGACCGAATGTTCTAGGGCTCGAAGTACAACTGAGAGCTTTGATCTAATAATTGCTGTTTGTACACACTGGTATACGAGTAAATCATATGAATATACTAATTTTTCAAATAATGTGGTTACAGCGAGCACCTTAGTGTTGTGCACTTACAAAAATGTTGTACTTGTACGGAAATGTTGTATATGGAAAAGTTAAAATGTCGATTGAAAAAAAAAACATATCTATGGGTGACTCTATGTAGTGGTCAGGACGCACTTGCCGCCCCGCGCCTTGTGGGTGTTGGTATTCTGACTGTCTGCGCGTCCGCACATTTCCTTGATGATCGACATCGTTCGACCAAGCTTTTGGTGTAGCGGAATGGAAGTCTGAACCCCTCCGTAGCTTCGTACTATATGTGCCTACTAAAGGAAGAGTGTAACGAAAGTTGAGAGTTCTCCGCTCTCCTTCAGTGGAATTAGTGGAAGTAGTACAAATACAATGTCTGAAAAAATATGCAGCCGGAACGCAGCCCAAACAGCGAAGTCCGTCGAGATCGAGGCCCGAGGTCATCTCGCCTTAGTAGCTGCCATCCCGCTCTACACCTACTGTCATCCTTCCTCGATTGCTGCTAGGAGGACCAATCTTCAGCAGCA
The DNA here is from genome assembly GCA_000816745.1 of Ancylostoma duodenale. Lineage (NCBI taxonomy): Eukaryota > Metazoa > Nematoda > Chromadorea > Rhabditida > Ancylostomatidae > Ancylostoma > Ancylostoma duodenale. Next base: position 4,678 of record KN729717.1, on the reverse strand, counting down.
GGACTCTTTGCCTGTCTGCGCATCCGTCGAAACGTTAGGCTGCAAAGAATGGAGGCACCCCTACCAACCTGGTTAACGCAGGGTGGCAGCACCAACTTAATTACTTTTTTCTTAGCTATCTACGACCGTCTTAGCCAAGTATGTGTTCGTTTTCAGTGCGTTGATGAGTTTCCGGCAGTCAGTTATTATTTTCTCGGCAAGAAAATAAATATCCCGTGAACAAAACTGGCTTTATTCTAGACTGTACATGGCCCTGCGCTTGCCGCACATATAACAAATAGTAAAAACAACATAACAACTAAATGACATCAAACAGATCACCAGTGGAGTAGTCAACAGAGGGCAGATCTGCTCTGAAAAGATCGTTTTGACGGACATATCCAGTAGTAGCGAAAAACTGAAGTTCTCGAGCTGTACCTTGTTTCGCTTCTGAGATCTCCGTTCGTCTCCTCTCAAGAACTGTCATTGACGGAGCCACCACGTCGAACACCGAGGAACGGGTCAGCGGAGTAAATGCGGCAGATCTTCTTCTACGACCAGAGCAATTGGGGACCTTTAATGGATTTCATGAGAAGCACCTTACACAAGAGGTGAACATTCTTTTCGGTGACAGTTTTTAGAGAAATGAACACACTCTCACTGTAGAAAATATGTATTGGGTTGATCAGAAGGTTCTGTGACTCTTGCACCGCATTCATGTAAAAATATCCTGTTGAGGTAGAATCTCATCCTACTATGCGTCGAATTTTGCTATTTACCAGCAGTGGCCATTCATCAAATAGCTTCTGGTTCGCTCTATGCCAGAGCTCAGGCCTGCGCATCATGAAAATACGACTCATCATTTGCGAGTTGACAGTGATTGTGGAGCTTCACACTGCAGAGATGGTTATTATGAGCCAAAATGGTATTGTAACCAGATGTGATCAGATTTTGCGGAAATGCTGGTTTGAGAAGATTTCTTTAGCAAAACGCTGAAATCTCTCACAACCTTTTATCCCTCCTCGGATTTCTGAGCAGAAATGCATGAGATAAACGGTCAGAGGAAACTCCCACGTTGAGTAGGGTAGACATGGATCTGTGTGCAATGTATCAAAAAGTTTCCGACCTGGACCACCTGCAGATTAGCCACTGCAGTGAAATTTTGAAGCAAACAATAATGGATCCCCCGAAGTTTAAAGCCCTTTCCATCTTTTCATTTCATTTGATTTAACCAATTTCGTGAGGATCTTCGTTACTCGCATACAACCACCAAAATTATGCTGTTTTTCGTTGTGTGGTAGACTCACTGTTATCAGACCAACATGAATGAAGATTATGAACTCGAAAGAATAGCAAACATGGAAATTTCGAGCGGAGCATCTTCAATTTATTAGTACCACCGCTGTGCTGCAGGAACAATGATGTCTTTTCTTTTGATTACCTTGCTATTTTTGTTAACGGGTGTGTTCAGAAATGGGAAATCTAGTAATGTTACAGCACTTCTGGAGTAACCTTCTCATGCTCATGAGGTATGTTAAAACTTCTCAAACAAAGAATTTCAGCAAAGATCTATCAATAAAGCATCGCTCGGGCTAAGGATTCTTTTCGACGCTCAAGTAGTCTAGAAGGCGTTCCCAGAGTTCCAGAAAGCCTAGGCTAGCCATTCGAATATTCAAGTCGAGATACCGTTGGAGAAATGAGCATTTCCTCCTTGCATGGACAACATGAAATAACAAGGTGCCTTAACAATGAAGGACGAGGTCAGTTAGAAAGTGATTCTTAGAGTGTGGTGAAAAATTTGACAAGTCCTTGACATAGAGAATTCAGGGGATTCCACAACTGCTGTTCAAATGAAAGTTTCGGTTTCGTCGTAGTTTGAGACTCACCGGGCAGGTGCCGTTAACTGCATCCTGCTTCATCATCAACCGAATTTGGCAGGCAAAGTTGATGTCGCTCTTGTCGGCGAATTTGAACACTCGCGACCGAGCGAAGGCCCTCAGTGGGGTCGGGTAGGTCAGCCCGCTCAGCAGCTCCGAATCCGATGAGCACCTGCAGCAGTACAGCTGTGACTTTATAGCGGTGAGTGGGTTTCAATGGGGAAAGTCACGCCAACATACCCGTCAGCATCGACGACGGTGACTTTCTCCCTTCCTCCGTCGTCGGCAACACATGAATGCACCTGGAAGTAGTCCTCCTGTACTCTTAAGTGATACTTTGGCTACAGACATACCTGCATGCAATATATGTGGGCATGGACCGGCTCGCCACAGGTCCACACATGGACCACTGAGTCTCCAATGGTAACGATGGCGGGAGACACATCATGCGACGAGGAGTTGCCGGCCATCTCCACTTTGTACTGACAGGAGGGTAGCGGAATCGGGTCCGAGGCCAAGGGAGATGGTGGATGCGAACTAGACGTAACTTCCGTGAAAAACTACACTGTACATTTGAGACGAGCCGTCCCTAAGGTTAGCACCATGACTACAGCTGGTCGACTACTTACTTGACGCGCATTTCTGTCTGCACAACGTTGTTGTCCTCTCTGTAGTAGCACTCGACACGATAGGCGCGATCCCTGTAGGTGAGCAGAGTGCTGTGATGAGCCACCACCATCACTCCAGACATGATCAAGCCACGAGGGTTAATCTGCAGTGGGACACTGTTTCATCTTCAAAAATATTCCTAGGTAAAGAAAGGGAAAAACGCAGAAAAACCATCTTTGCATTCCATGCCCTTCACATTCACCAGCCTCCGGCTTCCACATATCTTTAGAAAGACGTAAATATATAAACAAAACATTTCCCCTATTTCCCCACCTGTCTTTTTCGTCGCATAGGACAGGCATCAAATCTGAATTCGGCATCGGCCATATGTGATCCTGATGGATCCATAGACACGGGACTTTTCTGAAAGTCACGGTGACATCCTTCGCGTCCATAGTGTCCCTTTAGGTAGATGTGACCAGTGAATGAGTCTGACAGGTTCACATATGCTCGCACGCCCTCGGGAGAGCACTTTATGGTAGGAATGCCTGGAAATTGCAGAGTTTCACCATTTGAGACGTATTTGGTCAACTGTTGCAGTGGAAATGCAGGAATTGCTGTGGTCTTCCTCAGAAAAAAAAATGAAAAAAGGTCAAGTTCCCACTTGAAAATGTTTTAGGAAATGGGAGAACTTTTGCCCGATTTTTGAAAAGACGCTGGTTGTTCCTCCAGGGCAAACCCTGAAGAAGTGTCCTACCCATAGTTCAGTTGTAATCGAGTGAACTCACAGAAAATTTAGCTAGAAGGTGGATGGGGAATAGTGTTCCTTATAAGACATTTCATTCTGAGCAGACGAATCCAAATAAAACGTATGTATTTAAAAAAAAAACTTTTCCTTACGTCACGTTTGAATACTCGCACCTTGCACAATTTTTGCCCAAGATTGTAAGTTGCTTAGATGAAAAGAGTGCTGTTGCTGGAGAGAAAAATGAGCTGTTGCTTACTGCTTACGTATACATATTTGCTCTCATTCCCAGCATCTTTTCGCTTATTCTGTTTGTTTCTTTTTTGTGGAACATCTTGAATGCATTCATAGCCAACTGATCGTTATTGATTGTTACTTAGGAGTGATGTTTTGTTTTCTCTGAAATCCACGCTGCACCAATCTCACAGAGTTCAAGTTGAATATAACTTGAAAAAAAAAACTGAATTTGACTCACCTACGATATCCTGCACAGAAAGTGGCAGAGCCGTACAAATTATCATAATCAGCTTTGTTTTCATGGCGATCAGCGAGGAGCGGACTGACTGAGGTTGTGAGATGAAGACTCGGATAAGCGGTGATCGCTCACCTCGGCAAGGGGTCACAAGGTCATCATCATCTCCACGAGTCATCGGGTCCTCTACCTATGAGTTACAGAGGCGTCCGATGTTCCTTAGTTTTTAGTGGAATGGACGAACAGAGGAGTGACACGCAGTCACGGACGATTTAAGAGACATATGTATGCACTCCGAGGAGAGAGGCTATAAAATGACCAAATTCTGTGGAACTTCTTACAAGGGAAGTGCACGAACTTAAGTTGCGCTTTCGAGACGAGACATATATGGTTGGAAAGCTTATCTCAAATGATGTTACAGGTTATATTTGAAATTTGCTAAATGGTTAATACAAGCTCAAAATTCCATTTCCTGCCATATTGACATACACCTCCCTCAATCATGGCTTGGCAGCTGGATAGCCGAGTGGATAGTGATGCTGACACATAGGATGGAGGTCGAGGGTTTGCATCCTGTCCCCCACTGAAGTTTTGCAAACCTTAGTAGCTAATCTTTGACAGAGTGCGGAACTGTACAGGAGATAACTGAGCAATAGCTACGAGTGCTGCTTTGAAAATAATGGAAAATTGCTCTATACTGGGTGTTAATGCAATGTCGCTGCAAAGACCAAGTATTTTGATGTGCCATGTAATCTATTCGTTCACTTTCTCATTCTATAACCGCCTTACATGTTCGACTGCTCACGCATGGTTGCGCTTTTGCTGGCCCAATTTGGTCAGGGTAATAGCACCAACGCAACTCGCCAAGAGCACAAAATGGCGGAAGCTTTTGAGAGAGTCTTTCGTGATGCCGCCTGTTCTTGTTCAGGTCATAAGAGTGACTAATTGTAAAAAAGAATTTAGACCAAACCTTTACTAAACAGCGTAGTAGGCTTC
>KN729716.1:4109-16086 GCA_000816745.1 Ancylostoma duodenale | reverse complement strand
CCTCGGGAGTAGAATCGATTTCCTTAAGTCCAGCTTGCGTAAAATGGCGCATCGTCAGTGAGTAAATTCAGAAAACCCTTCCGACTGAGGCACCTCCGCCGGTAGAACATCTTTTTATCGTTCCAATTTGGAATCTAAAACTTCGACGCCTACCTTTACTCTTCGTATTGTTAGCCAATCATGGCAAATTATTAGTTTCCCGCTTTTCAGAAGCACTTGAATCTCCTGCCACACATTTCTCCGAATGCAAGAGTGTCAAGTGCAAAAAACGTTACGGGATACGGTATCATACTGTATCTAACAACTCGCCGAACTACACTGAGAAGGGTGGTCTGTGCGCAGGTCAATTCAAATCTCCACCAGATGATAAGGAAATGCACTCAATAGGGGGCGTGGCATCGCTGCAACAGAACCAGACACGCGACAGCAGATGATCCTGAGTGGAATAATCGTTCAAGAAAAGGTATTTCTGCTGGAGAACGAATTACATTTTTTATAACACTTCCTGATTGTCATCAGCTGCTATGACAACTACTACAAGATGATCACCACAAGCGACAGCTGTTGCAAGGAGTTTAACAGAAATTGTGTAAGCGGAAGTTCCAGAAGCAGATAGGTAGGTGATATGGCCCTGGAGAACGGCTCACATATCAGCATTGTTCTTATGTGAACACCTAGTGATCTCTTAATGCACTTCTAATGTCGAAGTGTAAGATCGTAACGGCGACGATCGCACAACAGCCGACAGACATTCGGTGCTGAGTGGCTGAGCGTTGGAAAAACGCGCGCGCGTGCGGAATTTATCGCGGCGATGCGATGCGCCGACGACGACGTGCCGCGGTCGGTCGGACGAGGCACCCGACGAAACAGTGGACGAACGACGAGACGCCACGACATTACGGCCGTCCTTCTAGCAGTTCGGATGACAACCATCAAGTGTCATAATCGATTAGAGTGCTGTGATAAAAAATGATAACTGAACAACTGTCGATTCGCTCTTGATATCGATATCCTAGACGAGCGCAGCTCTACGATGACGAAAGAAATTCCTCGATGCTTCGAATAATACTGAGGGGCACGCGATGGATGTAACGGGGATCTGCCGATTGAGCTTTACCCTACAGAAATGATCCAACAGGTTAGAGTTCTATAAGGCTCGCAGCCATGCATGGCGAACTTCGCTTCAGGGCTACTATGACTTCTCAATAGGAAACGAGATACAGTTGGTTCTTATACCTATCTTTTGTTTTTTGTTTTTTTTTTTGACAGTACCTGCAAGTATTTTAAGATGAATTTTATGCTTATGATGAGAACATAGGCAAGGAAGTCCTAAAAAATAACCGTAGATTCATTTGTGTTGCTTCAGATCCGAAGTGTGGACTCTGCACTCTTAGAACCTATAGGCGACGGCACCAAGGCTGATCCTGTGAGACGCGACGCATATGGTTGCGGTGCGGTTCATGTGCCCTGTAACAGTGCCGCGGTGGTATGGGTCGGCGCAACGGCTGGTGCGGCGCAACGGCGTCCCTTCCGGATCAGCTTCGCTGCCGTTGCCTTTATACGGTGATGGGCTGTGCGCTGTTAAGCCATAGTTATAATAGTACCGTGAGTGAAATATATCGCTGATTCGATAGCATCTGCCTGTACGGCAGATATTATGGGCATTGAAACTATGTTTTAACACCATAGAACACCACAACTGCTAGAAGGCTTCGAGGTTTACTGCTTTTTGAGGACCAATCCATTCTGCTTGAAGATGTCCTAGATAGAAGGTCATAAGAACTGGGGCTTGCCCTGTAATGACTCGTTTTGCTAGTCATTTCTCAAATAATATCACTTCACCTTCATTGATGAGCCGGTGTTTATTTACCAACACTACGGAAGGCAGCGAATGATTCTGTCTGAACGAAGAGATCGAAGTCGTGACCCTACAAGTGATTCATGACTTAGTGCATGGTTTAGTACGTACTGTAAATAGTACATACGCTCTAGAGCACCAAAGTGTCATTAGGGGCACAAGCACTATCTGTTCGTGTTCTTCTTTTCTTCAAAAGAAATTGCTTAGCACTATTTGTTCGAGCTCCTAATTCTCTTCTCGGAGTTCAAATGTTGGTGAAACACATTTATTTATTAGTACAGCTGAATTGATGCTCAAAAACAATCTGCCGAAACATACACCGCGTCGGAGTCATCACACAGGAACAACTGACGCAATATGCTCGAGATATGACGAGATTTCATAGCAATTGATAGGTGCTGTGAAAACAGCCAGCAAACTGACAAGTGTTTCGGCGATTTGGGGCAATGGATCGATTATCGACTACGATTCGTTTGATGCAAACCGATTGGTCGCAAAGCGACTACTCGTCCATTCCGTGCCACATCATCTGAAGTTCAGCAGTTATACGTGAGGCTTGTAGGGAAACACATGTAAAATGGGTCACCCCATCTTTTTTTTTGTTACAAAGTTACACTAATTAGAGATTTATGGAATAAAATTAGGAAATGTATGCTAAGTGCGCGCACACGGAGCACATGCGACCATGAATATTATGAAGAAGGAAGCGCTTAGCCTTACCCCTTATGAGGCATATACACAGGTAAACTTCATGTTTGACCCGCGATTAATGTAAGCATTTGGCATAAATTGTCTTTGATGCATCTAGTGTAAAGTGCCTAAAGTGCAACGTTCCCGGAACACATTCACGAAGAAAGCTTCATAGGGTTAGACTGCCTCCCAAAAATCATCTTACTTAGAAGGAGCACAAATTTTCGTGACCGAGATTTTGGTCGCTTTGGATGCTTACCACTTGTTCCAAGAATTCTACGAAAGGTAGATACGTTTCAGCATTCAATGTTTCTGTTTACAATCACTCTCTTTCCTTATGATTAAAATTGTTTTCATTCACACCTTCTTCCATTTCGAGACCGAGTAACTCCGCCATCTTTTGCAAACGGGCTGAACCAGAAAATCGTCTTTTCCGTAAGATTTGACACAATTGATCAGTACCTTTGTTTTCACAATAGGGTCAATAGTGCTAGACCTAGGAATATAGCAAGATCTGTGAGAGAAAAATTACAGCAGTGCCTTTTAACTCTTTCATGGTTTAAAATGTGTGCCTTTAAATAATGTGCCTCACTGCGGTTTTGTCTAACGAACTAGCATAGCAGCTTATTTGTTGTTATTTTCAAATACGATAGAAACGTCCAGATGCTCGTCTCGGGACTCAAAGTGTAGTAGCGAGTAGCGATGTATGACTTTGAAGCAGCGTCACAGCAACATCACCACAACAGCTGAAGTTGCTGTGACGTTGCATATACATAGTGATGAAGTTGCTGTGACGTTGCATATATAGTGATGGAGTTGCTGTGATGTTGCATATACAGTGATGGAGTTGCTGTGACGTTGCAAATAGTCGCAACTCCGCCAAAATAGAGTTGCTCTGCTGTTGCATGCAGTTGCAAGAAGTTGCTCTACCGTTGCACGTCATTGTAAGGAGTTGCAGTACCGTTGCATGTCATTGCTCCTTTTGTTACGTTGCTACTTGTAGTTGTCGCTCGATCATCTACCACTTTCTATTATTTATATTTATCACAGCAGAACGAATTTACAATGCTTATAAAATAACAGCATATCAATTATTTAAGAAGAAAACATCACGAAACAATCAATGAAAGATAGACACGTATCCAACAAGACTCATTTGATGACGCGTACAGATTCTCATTTTACAGCTAGAAATTACATAGAGAGCGGTTAACGCAAAACCCGTGGGAAAATCAAACTGTTTCAGTCAATAAAATCTGCCTAGAGACGATAGTAACCACTTATAGGTCATCTTCCAGCAAAGCACCAAAACAACAGCTAAAGAAAATTTACAAACATAACAACTTTTGAAAACACTCATGGAAGGCGGCAGTGATCATAAAAACGGTCCGACCATTGGTGCTTGTTCCAGTGGAGGATAGTGACCATGGGACGAGTTCTCACGTACTGCACGTCTAACTAGTACCACTTGTACAGCGAGGATGAGTTTCTTCGGTCTGGAATTTTAGAAGTTGAGCCTTTAATTTTTAAATTCCTGGGATTTTCCTGAGATGTTGAGTCGGTCCGGCTGCAACCGTGGTTGGGAAGAATAACCCTCTTGAACCATCATAAAAGCAGAGCAAACAGAGACATAGCATAGATTTTAGTGCACACGCGAGAACTTTTCCCCCAATCAATTATATTTTCACGATACTTCGCTGTTTTTATTTTCAAACTGTCTGCCCCTCTTACTCTTACTCTGCACAGTTTTTGTTCTAGATATCTTCAAAATTTCCAATTTTTCTCGTACAGATCTTGCTTCAACTCACTGTTCAACATCGCTGATCCTTATATGAATGCTATTAGCCCCATTTATAGGCGTAATGAAGAACATCATGTGATCTCCACGTTCAGTGATGCTTGTCGGATCCATCGGTCGATTGTTGTGCACAGGGGCCTGTGCTAAGCGTAATCCACCCCAACACCGCGCTTGCAACTGCAATACGACAAAAATCTTAGAATCTAACGGAAGAAGCCTGGAAATGAAAGAGAGAAAACTTACAATTCCTCCTTCTGGTTTTACACTAAGAACATGCAGAAAAAGAATATGCCCATATTGGCCTCCGTTTTCAGGAATCGGCAACGGGATATGATGATACTGAAATCGGGGACATTTTCAAGTTTTTTAGTCAAATTCAGTAGAGTTACAGCAGTACATTTACGAATGGAAAAAATGTAGAAAATATACGATTGAAGAGAAAAGGTAAAAAGATGGATACAAACCATTTGAAGCACTTACATTAAAAGTGAATTCAGGACCATCAGCAAATGGAGCGGTGAAGCATGGCGATGTCGTCCGTACTTCGGTTAACAGCCTGCACACGTTGTGAATTGTGGTTTTACCATTTAAGAAGCTTTGATAAGCTATTTACAACATCTCGGTGGTACTGAGATTTTATGAAGCTGAGCTCATGCAAAATAAACACATGCTGGTAACAGGTAACAGAAAACGTGCAGAAGCCAAGAAAAGAAGCAAAACGAATCTTTTTATTAAGAAAAAAGATTATGGAATAGGTGCGTTCAAGAAGGATTTTTCAAAGATAAAGTGAAACGTTTCACTAACCTGTACACCTTCCTTCTTGCTCGTACCAACTGAGACAAAAGTATCCTTGAATGCTTCGTTAAAACTTCGAACGCACGTCGTTTTCTCATGTTTTCTGGCTTCCTGGAAAAAATAAAAATATCAATGTTTCAGTGAAATTCTAAATCTAATGGAATCTTACCTCCTTTCATTCAATTCCAGTTGCCAGAAGTTTGCCCCTCCTTGTAACAAAATTCGCACCATCTTAGCGTGATTTTTTGCATATGCTAACGATAACGGTGAATTACCGTTGCGGTCAATTACATTAACAGGTGAGTGAAATGTTAGTAGTCGATAGACGCGGCAAACCTGAAAACTCAACAAATTCACTTTGAAAAATGTTGAGAAGCTCCAAAATAACCGACCTGTCCTTTATCAACAGCATCGTGAATAGGTAATCTGTTGTTGTTATCTCGTCCAGTGAGCAAAGTAGGTGCTATATTACAGAGCACCGTCGCTATATCGTCACCAGCATGTCGTTCATCACATTTCACGGTTCGACACAACTAAATGCATCGAAACTAGGGAGAGTGAGATTTGTGCGGAACGTTACATCGTGAATAGTTAAATTTACGTATGAGTCTCTAAATAAGAGAGTTTTTCTCTATAAACAAAGACGACAACAGAGCGGAGAAGGATATTCTTCAAGGAAAAAGGAGCTAATTGGAGCTAAAATCCCTGGAAACTAACCAAATGTAGGAGATTCACGCCATATGGATTTGTCCACATTGCCAGACGTGGAGCTGTGAGCAAATTGTTCACCATGGCCTTTCTCACTCTCATAAAGTTTCCAGACAAAATCGACTCATTGAATTGCTGGAATAAACTATTTGAAGGTAAAATGGAATTGGTAATATGTTTGTCTTCTAATTAAACAACGAATAAAGTTGAAACGAAATGCCACTGTACATTAAGTGAAGAAGGGAAATGTCATATCAAAGTCCTAGATACGAACTGATTCACTATGTTGTTAAAAGAAAAAAAATGAGAATTAGGAGTATACCAAACCTCTTGACTATACGGATGTCTCTCCTCATCTCCATAATATTTGATCTCTAGATCACGTAGCATATTATTAAGCACCTGGGTAGTTAAAGGTTCGTTTATGGTTATTGGCCCAGGCAACAGATGGAGAGCGCGCCGTCGTCCCTGGAATGAAGACGATTCTACTAAATTCGTATGAATTCACATATGTCTGAATAAAAGAACATATAAGTCAAACTAAATGAAAATATGAAAAAAGTTCTATCCTGTAAGGTTTTAAACTGTTAAAATACTGCAGAACTACAAACGAGAAACTCACCTTAGGAGCAGGAAGCTTGTTAGATGCCTCAGGTGCCTGCGCAGGTGCTGCCGCTGAAGAAGTGGTCTGCGGTTTTGCAGAAGACTCCGCCACCTTCGGCTTGACCTCTGCCTTAGCCATCTGTGACGCCTGAGTCGCCTCGACCTTGGGAGCCTTGCTTGACGAAGCAGGCTGCGGTACTTCCTCCTCCGGCGATGGCGACTTGACAACAGTTTGCAAGGAAGACTTTTTCTCTCTTTTCTTCTTCTCTTTGGGAGATTTTTCTGACGCCGCTCGTTTCTCTCTTTTGGCAGGTTTGTCGGCCTCTGCAAAACAATCGATGAACAGATAAAGAAGCTGAAAGTGATGCTGTCAGATTTGGAAGATAAAATCTTAAGATCATGGAGCGATTTTTCTCGAAGAAAAAAAAACATCAAAAATGGCAAAAACGTAGACATCTACCCACCAAAGCATTATTTTCTCTAGGATTCGCGGAGAAAGATTAGCGACCTACAATATTTCAAGAAACGCGAGGCAAACGCGCACAAACTGTGTATTCGGAGACAGTGCTTGTACGCCAAGGAAATATGATACCAAATCTAGACTACGTTTAACGATTGCTGCCGGCGCCGTAACAAAGAGTGTTTACATCACGGTCAGGAACGTAAACATTCAAACAAAGACATGTAAAATAGTTTACACCACAAATCAAGTATTGTAGAAACGAACAGCAGAAAAAAAATCCCAAAACAGTCCGATTTCGTTCTATTAAAACGAGCAACTATGAAAGTTTTCGATTATTAGCTGATGCATGACCACATGGAAAGAATGTGACGTATGATCGTTTCAAAATAACTATGTGTCATCGTTTTCAAACAAGAATATTCGGTGCCACGGAGCATATTCCCTCTGCTCGAAGCATCTACGAAGCATCACCGGTCAACTATTATAATTTGACAGAGACTGCCCAACATGGTCGGAGCGATGCGCAGCTTCTGCTACTACTACTACGCCTTTCCTATTTGGTTTTACAGCTCCTCACGAATATTTCAGAGAATTTGTACGCTAAAAGCCTTGTCCAGACATCGCACCTCAGTTCTGTAGGAAAAACTCCCACAGTTGCAAAACTCACTTTTCAGTGTCAGCTTCAGCACAATGGGTGGCTTGTCCGATGGAGATGTTGAAGTTGTCTATAAAATATCACAAATAAAAATTTAACTCTAATATTAAGCCAAACAAAAACGCCACATCTCAGAAAAAGAGATGGTCTGATTGATTACCCTTCATCAAGAAAACAGATACAAAGGAAATAAAGTTCAATGCTAAAATAAGTACCTGGTTCTCAATAAGGCTTGCTGAGGTGACAACGACTGGCTCTGGTTCCGCTGGTTCTTCCTCCTATGATAAAGGTCGGTCAAAAAAATAAGCTTTAGTAAACTCAGAGCAAATGCAGAAATATAACTTTAAGAATTCCTGAACACGAGAAAATAAAGAAAGCAAACAATTCAGACTAGAAAGGTGGCAGGTGAGGTTCACTGTCAGATGAATTAGTTAGTAACCTCTTCTTTCGCAGCCTTCCTCTTCGTCGTTCTCTTGCTAGGCGTCCTAGTTTTCCTCTGGCGACCTTTCGGAGCTGGTGGTGGAGTGGGGCTTACAGAACCACGACATGTGTCCTAAACGAAGTGAACACTTGAAACTACACTACAATATTACAAAACACTTAAAATTAGCAAAAAATGAATAAATGTAAGTAGGAACGCTTACTTCTGCTGTTAGCAATTTAGAAGATATCGGAGTATTAGACCTCGATGCCTCTCGTGAACCAATCAGAGCCTTAGTCTGACTTCGTGTGACTTTAACCGCAGGATCAGTCGTTGAGAGGAACTAAAAAAAGATTCTATGTTCCTGGAGATCCTTTGCTCAAAAAAAAAACAGGGATCGGGGATATTCAGAGCAATAAGAGCTTCAAAAGCACGAACCAGCTCCGTCACTGTATTCTTATGCGTAGGATCAAACAACTTCTTTAGTTCACCAGATGCAGCAGCAGCCACTTCAGCTGCCGTCTGCCCATAAAATACGTCATCTTCCTGCAGTTCCCGAGGTTTAAGACCAGTTTTATCCTAAGAACATCAAAATTAAGAGCAATCTACTGGAAGCTGTCAAGATGATAACAAAACTAGATTCAAAGCAGGATATATGAAAACTTTAATAGTTATCAAAAAGCCGTACATCTCTTGTAACTATCTCCGAAACGTACTCCCATCGTGGTCCTCGTCTAGTTCTTCGGCCTTTCTTGTTCTCTGAAAGGACTAAAACATCATGGGAGGAATTCTTAGAGTTCTGTTAAGGCTACCCTTGTTATCTATGAGATAGCATGTGAGGACAAAAAAAAGGAATATGACCTCTTGAAATGGTTCCGGTTTTCAAATCAGATCGTAATTTTCGAGCTTTGACATAAAAAATAGCTCTTCGAAGAAGAAACACCTAATAAACCTTCAGTAATACACGAATCTCTTCTTACTTTCATTTTTCAGCAACTCTTCCACCTTGTCTTTATGAGCTTCTCGATACTCTTCCAGCAGGGCTTTACTTTCTGAGCCTAAATATAGGACAAATAGCACAACATTCGATAAGAAAGTTTCATGTAAAACAAAAGAAAAAACAGGAGAACAAGCCGATTGCTAGAAAGTGTCGACTAAGAAATACACCTGTGAAACTCTCCTCCGGCTCCCAAGTATCTTCACTTGGCTTACAACCGACCCATCGGACACGATATTTGAAGATACCGTTTTGTATCTTTATATCCACTATACTTTCTACCTATAAGCGACCAAGTGCATTGATTTTCGCCAGAATTCTGGTGAATGCTATGAAAATCTAGCACCGACCTCGTCTCCTTCAGACTCATTACCTTCGTCCTCCATTTCTTCATCCTCGTCTTCTAAACCAGCATCACCAAGGTGCACATGACCCTCCATACCAGGTTCAGCGGATATTTCCGGTTTCACGTCGGGTTGCTCGCCTGGTTGGAGTGGAGGTGGCTAAAATAGTAGATGATCATCGAATCTGCACGACTATTAGTACCCAGACCAATTTGGCGGAAGAATTTAAACTTAAAAATTTAACCTGTGCAACTGAAAAAGGGTCAGGATTTCTAAGATCTCCACTGATCTCAAATCCGGAGGTAACAAACACCATAACTGTGATTAAAAACGCGAATTTCAAGCGGCCATTCACAGCATAGAGGCTACCAGTCTATTTAGGGAAGTACTAACGAGCGCCTCCTACCTCACTTCCTCTTACTCTTGTTTTATCCGCTTTCTTGCCGATTGTTGAGGATAAAATGTAAAATGTAAGGGGAAATGGCTTATATTCGTCACAGAAATTCAAAGAATTAAACATAATGACGACCCTTGATCTCTATGCGCGGAATTTATGAAAACCTCAGCCAGATTTTCATGCATCTCCTTTTCCACTAATGTACTGGGCTTTTTCCAACTTTCTATAAACTCTGAGACCTCCTTAATTCCTAATAATCGAAATAAACCCACTTTTTGCTCAGTTTCAGACGTAGGCGGCTCATCACATTCCATTTTTACTTCGGCTTGCTGAGCGGCCGCCATGCTAAACAAAAAAGGTATCGGCAATAAGAATTCGCCAAAATTTCATAGCGATGAAGTTATTCTAAATTGAAATCTAGATAATTCATCGCTAAGAACTTCTAATCATTTGCAAATTGACTTGAGAAAGATAGAGAAAGCTTTACATTCCATTATCGACACCTGCACCTAATGAGAAAACGACAAGATGAAAAGTTCAGCTCCATTGGTGCCGTTACAGTACCCCTTTTTTAGGCGTCGATTAAATTGAGCTGTTGTGCAGTCGACGTATTGCACCGAATTTCACGACTGTTCTGCAGAAAACGTTCGTTAGGGGGTTATTGAAGGTGCTGATCATGATTATGACAATCATTTCGCCTAATAATAACTGTAGTATCGATGTCATGGGCTAGTCTCCCAAAAATCTCGAAGCCATCGTTTTCGCCCAGAGTCTGGATATGGGGTTATCTCATGCGCTGAACACGAAAATCATACTCATTTTGGCACCATTCGGCTACTTCTGCTCGAGAATTTCGGAATAAAAACGTTGTATATGGAAAGGAAAGCAAAAGAAATACTCTATGAAAAGAAAAAGACGAAAGCATGGCAAAGGACAATAAAAATAAGAAGTGAAAAGAAAGAATGGAGGCAGTTTTTCTCTGAGTTTATAAATAGTGCCAGTTTTGTGAGCGAAAGTGGGTAGTAAAGAGAAAAGAAAGACTGGAGAGAACGGAAGGGAAAGATGACAAAATTTCATGAAAAACTAGTGGTTTATCGAAAACAGCAGGAGGACAAATGAAAATCTGAATTGCAAAGAATTTTAAGAAACCTCGGGAACACAAAAAAATATACCTGAGGCCAGAGCGTTCTACTATACGACAAATGAAGACCCCCAGTCGCCAGCGTGGATTTCTAGAATTTCAAGACAGAACTGCCAGAAAATAACGACTAGTTTCCGCGGAAATTCTGAAATAACAAACAGAATTTTGAAAGAAATCAGCAATGAAAAAAAAACTAAAGGACGGTAGCCATAGAGCAGATTTATGGCGCTGGAGCAAAGAATACTACATGATTGTTTCTACTCCGCGGATTTTTGGTGTCCTGTGTAAGCTATGGTACAGCTAATATGTCCCGAATGCTGCTTCACAGGAGTAGGAAATATTTTAGATCTAATACAGGAAAAGAAAAACTTTCGAATTCAGTGTTCAGTTGTCCAGAACTGGCTGGCCAAAATGGAATGTATTTACGTTTCATTGCTTGATGTTCAAACAGAATAAGTTCCTGTGGCGGTTGTAGTGCTCTACTTCATCAAGAATAAAGCGATATTAAAATTATAGAATTAGGGTTGAAGCGCTCCAATGCCGAAGTGCTGCGTTGCGGTCCCTACCTCGTGTGCGTCGCGTATTTTTTCATGAAGAATGTCGCTCATGCTCTTGCACGGGTTTTCGATCGAAATCATCATGAAAATGAGCTGAAATGCGCTAATATTTCCTGGACATCCCTGTGCATGCTTGACCATAATCAACATTTACACATTCCATCCTTTTTTGGTATGAAATGCTTCGATTCACGCCAATACTGCTTCAATTCGTGTATTTCTCTTTGCTTTATTAAATTTCAAAGTAAATTTCTATGTTTTGTTTTCAGATGATACGCTCAGTCATTCCGGTGGCTGTGCGTCAAGTACAGGTACGATCCATGGCTTCGGTCAAGGATTTACCTGTTGTCCGTCTCCACGATGCCAAGCGGAAGGATGTCGATGAAATCATTGAGCCATCCGTTCCTAAGGTAGGTCTGGAGTTGTTCCACCATTTCTGTTTTCTTGGATTTCCCTACTTCTTATTTGCTTTCTTTTTGGGTAAAATGGAGGTGGGGGGGGGGGTCACTTGGTATAAGTCGGTAATATGACCTGTCCTTCACGTTCAGAC
>KN729715.1:0-15933 GCA_000816745.1 Ancylostoma duodenale | reverse complement strand
TAGGCTCTGCAGCTGGTGATATCCATTGTTGGTACCTAGCGCCTCCTTGTGATAGATGTCTCAACGGCCTTCCTGAATTCTTCACAAAAGTATGGGCTTTAAAAGGGGCTTTTCGCAAATTATGAGGAACCATGTACACTATTGTGGTCAGTCTCTCCTGAAGACTCTCTTCGTATAGAAAGCTCGAGAACGATTCGGGGGTGAGACGAGGACCTCGGACTAGACGCATTAGAGGCTAGGGAGTTTAGAACACTCGACAGAATATAAACTATCGAACCCAATGGTAATTTAAAAATCATTCAATGACCCATCGCTTGTTAGGAAAATGGGATCAGGCTAGGACTCTGAAGACGAATAAGAAGTTTCTCCACAACATATGGAAATTTCACGTCTGATAGTCGTTCCAGGATCATTGAATAAGGAAGTTTACAATGTTTTTTCTAACACATGTAGTTGTTTTGCATTTTATCTACAGCTCTCGAAAGGCTGACACTATGGTTGTACGTAAATACGCATTCATTTTACCGTATTTCACTACTCACTGTAAGGTGTGCCATAAAAACCTCGGAACAGCCCAATCAAGAAAAAACTCGGAACAACTTCTGGATAAGATTCTCATCGGTGTGACGCATATCAAGATCCCCCTACAGAGAACATTCTGGGCTCTCATTTGCATGTTTCCATTGGATTCATTACACCACAAATGTGTTTTTTGGAGAAGAATATGGCGAATGACTTTAGAGAGATCATGGTTTCCCTTCCTTTTCATGAATATTTATTTCACATTTGTACATATTCGGGAACACAAACCTCCATTTTGTTTCCTCTCCTTTCTCATCCGCGGCCTCCTTTTCCAGATCATCCACGATATTGTTCATTTCCTTCTCCTTCTTGATCGAATCGTCCGAATCATACTCGTCATGAAATTACATTTCTGCCATCATGTTACCAAATTTATAAACTGCTCAGGGGATGGGTGATAATTAGAGGAAATATGTGAAAGAGTGAGAGAGGATAGAAAAACAATAGGTGTAATAGTTTCTAGTTCTTTGTGTTTTTTTTTTGCTTTTTGCACTTCACTTAAACGCTCCACACGATTTGTATGAAGTTCTATAGATTACTGTGGAAGGATATCAACTAAACCCACCGATAAACTGTCCTTGCGTTTGCGAATTCCATCAGCTTGCTCTGCCATCCTGCAGTTGGTGCTGATGTTCGAAATGCCACTCTTTCAGCAAGAGAATTGCTGATGGTCGCTATGGTTGCATGCCTAGGAAGCAGGAACGAAAAAACGTGAAAGAAAAGAAACTATAAACCAAGTGCTTTGTGTTTATTAGCTCAAAAATGTGGATTTTTTTGTTTTCCATTAATGTTAAAACCTTTCCTGGTACTGCTTGTTTTCCCTATACCACAACATTACTGCTTACATCGAGACTTATATGTATATTGGGCATTAAAATTCGCTAGATTTATAGGTTTGCATCGTCAAAATGACCCAAACCTCAGCCTCTTTACGTAGTTTGTCTTTCCACACTATCCTTCAGAGTGGTGCATGAGGTATCATCAGCGGTGGAGTCGAACCCGCGGCCGATCTGGCGATAACAGCGCGGCATCGCACTGCGCTAACACCCCATCGTTTGTGTTCGCCATAGACACCTAGTAAATACGCAAAGACGGGTAGGATCTATAGTTTTAAGTGTGATTAGAATCCTTCCCTTTCCTTGAAACGATCACTTCTGTTGAAGTTAAATCTTAGAAAAAACTTTTTGTAAAAGCCTGTATCAGTGGGAACAGTTTTGTTCTCCTTCAAAGGCTCTTGATAGAGTAAACATTTATTTGTTTATTTATTATATCGGCTACATAATTCTGAGTGAAAGTAGCCAACGATGTAAAAAGTTATTTTTGGAAGTCTCAATGGATAGGTCAAAATTCCGCTTAAGTCACAAGTTACATTTTGTACAATTCCACATGCCAACAGACAATGCAGTGCTCGCAGACCATAACACAGCACACATAGATATGTATTACCACATCATAGAATTCATAATAGCTTGATCGTCAACGATATACCTCACGCTTCCTTTTAGTATTCCGCTAGCAAAGATTAAGTGCCGAGCTCGTACCTAAGGCTGTCGATCTATCAGTAAGTCTTACCTTTAGGTACCCTTGATCCATAAATTAAAATTGCATGCACAACATGTGCCTGATCATGTTGTTCCTTCTCTTATGTCTACCACATTCGGATTCCTCTGATTTAACTTTCATTTGAAATATTTCATAGAAGCGCGTTGGCAGTTCCCTTCTGCGTTGGGTGCCAAACAAGTGAAAAAGATATAATCAGACTCTGCTATCTGATTACATCCACTTCAAGAAATGAGATTGACAGAACTGTCATGACTAGTTGTCAGACTGAAATGACCATCGTGTTTTTTTTTTCGGGGATGACCACCTCACATTTCTCCTCCCTGCGACTGACAGCTTATTTGTGGACTGAGGCAAACAGCTGATTTGTAAGCGTTGAGTTCTGCGTAGTTCTTCCGTGATGGAAACTTAGAACTTTGTGTTTTTCTCCTTTGCAATTTTCTCGCCCATCTACTGCTTTTGGCAATGTGTTCGACAATATTTGAGGGGATTTTTCATTAGCTTCATTATGGTTTACTGTTGTCTCATTGCAGAACACAAATTTTCTCAATTTTCGAGTCTAAAAAGGGAATTTCACGATCTTAGAGATAGGGTCTCACTTACAGGGTTCCAACATACTTTCATAGTTGAGCTGATAGCAAATTCTGAATCTCTTCGACACGCTGATCCCAGCCGTATACATAAAATGTTTCAAAGCGGCCCTTAATCCTGTTTTCCGGGACGCGGTCTGTAACAGTTTGCTGATCTGAATTGACGCGTGAAGCGGTTGATGTTAGCGACTGGATACATCAAGACTCGTTAGCCACTGCTGCATCCGTGGCCGAGAGCCAGCACCCCTTGGAGCGATCCGCTTCCCGGCTCCAAAGAGCAGATAGTTCGACTCTATCAAAAACGGGGTTCTCTCATCACTTCTGTGAGTTCTGACTTACATCTTTGGAATCAGCGTGACAGGCAGATCAAGAATATGTTGCATCACCTATATGGAGAACGAAGTGGGACTTTGCCTTTAAGCTACTAATCCAAGGTGGCACCTGTATGCTTAGAGACTCTGTCCAACATGAAGTTACAGGCTATCCTTGAGTTTGCTAGATTGTCAACAGAAGCTCAGAAAAGAATTGCAAAATGGGCTCAGACGGCAGTACTCGATACTGCTAACATGTTTCTGAAAAGCGGGAGAATTACTTTTGCGCCCTACCAATGCTGCTGCCTAGTGGTCCTGCAGTCGTACAACCCTAACGTATGCTCTTGCGGAAAATATCTGTAACTCTGCACAGATACAAGACCCAGGAAGTGTGAAAACAGATTTGAAACCAGCGCTGCGAGCTGCAAAGGCACTATGTATACAGTAAGTAGTATACACAAGCCGCAGTTCCATACTATCTTCGCCTGATCACCATGGTTGGAAATCATCTAACTGGGATTCTAAGCTGCTTTATGTAGATCATTTAGCAGATGTCACGTATATGACGTAACATCATGCTGAACAGGTTCTCTACCCATATAGGTTTCGTCTTGGCGGTGCACTTCCGGTGTAAGCAATGGAACGTACACCAGTAAAGGATTGGCCGTCGCCTACGATCCAATCTCCTTAAGATCTGTACTCGCCTCGGGCGCCTTAATATATTAGATTCTTCCACTGTCGTCACATCCAATTACTTAGCATTTATTGGAGGAAAAACATGATGATAGTATAGGAATACGAGTGAGATCACGCAAAATAGAGATGATGAGGAGAGGGACGAAATGCTCGGTTGCGGGACTTCCAGCGGGGTGGCGAGTCCTGGCGGTCGTCTCGTCATCCAACTCACCGATCGCTCCTTCTCCTTTCCATATATACCCTTGGCACCTGCCCTTCTTGCCGATCGGAAGATTCGCCTGAAAAACAAAGAGCAGCAGCTACATGGGAAACGCGGGGCAGGTACCAAACAGATTCTAAGAAAAGATGAAAGTACTGAACACTTTTGATGGTTAAATTCCTCATCGTGTTACATCTTCCTGCTTTCGAAAAGTCCGACCTCGGACTTAGCCCTGTGGTTGTGGTACGTCGCTGAGAAGTCCATTGAAATGATGAGGTTATGTGATGTGACCATGTGACAACGTTTTCGCAAATCGGTAGACGGCGGAGGCAAGACGAGGATCCCGTAACAAAGGGACATCACGTGCCCGGGATAAAGCTACATTAAGCCTACATGGGTCACAAAAGAAAGTCAGCGACGAGCTGTAAGTGACCGATGTGCAAGTCGCACACAAAATCACGACCGATCGTTCGGCGCCCTACTCGCTGTCGACTGTAGCCCCACTGACTCTAATTGCATTAGGGAGTTGTTTGCAGAAGGGTTTCTAATCTTTGTAGGGAAAGATGACCATAATCTCGCGGCTGTGGGATCCTTGAGCAGCAAATTGCGAACAAGCACGTTGACGGCTTGTGCTTCGGCCTCATTTCGGCGTAATGGGTACCGATTAGATCGCCTTGCTGTGTACGTCGATGAATGTCACCGGAATGGATGGGTTTGGCATTCGCAGACGCTGAAGAACAACCACACGATGTTCTGGTGGTGTTCCATATAGGAGGTTGCCTTCGTAGAAGACCTCGGAGTTCAGCGACATCATGTTGACGTGAGGTCGATACACGATCTGAATGGGGCAAATAGGTGTGTTGCCTCTACCGTTTGCAATGTCCAGTGCAGACTGGGCGCATAGCTCCGCAGCCAGCGGGATCACCTGTGTGCCAACATCGGCGGAATTTACTTCTTGTCACCGATGAGAGTGAAGGCGTTCTGGAAACAGGATAGCAGTGCGACGAGCACTGCTTCCGGAAGCATGGAGGCTTCATCTAGTAGGACGGATGCCCATCGGTCGTAGCACTTTGATAATTTCTGGCGCGCAAGGCTTCTGAAGTGTGTTGACTCATAACGGGCTTGCAAAACTTCAATCACTCTCTTATAATCATTCTTGTCTGCGTCGGACAATTCGTCTACGAGATCCTTATATTCATCCTCTAAAAAGCCTACTTAAGTACTGATGTTTAGTTGCTTGGTCATAGTTGGGTCAACCATTCTCACTAGATCTTCAGAACGTCTTAGCCACGTGCTGAATTCCTGGCTCTCTGAGCCGACGAAAGGCGCTAAAGACTCGGATCGGAACTGCCCGAGGGTCTGCTTGCATGCAACGATTTCGCCACCTGAGCTCATACCTGGGTGCTCCAAGCGGCTCAGCGGTTCTGGGATAACTAATACTCTGGTGCCGAATAGCAGAACGGACAGGTTGAGTAGAAGCACAACGAGTAACTGGTGCCATGAGGCTGTGTCGAAGCGCCGAATGTGTTAAATGAGCAAGTGGGGCGTTTCTATGGGCTGAATATGTAGACTAATCGAAATGATCATCTCGTTCCTATGCGCACCGGCTTCCATGAAGAAGTTCTTCGTGGTAAATGTCATGAGAAGATGGCTATTTAGCGTTGGTTCTTGTGTGAATTGCTAGCTCGCCCAAAATGGTACTATGTAGATACTACGCCACGCGGGAACGTTTTCACTTGTCACAACACTAACACCAATAAGTCATTCGCCTCAAACTTGGATAATTAAACCCATAACAAAAATAATAATGTAATGACGGTTCACGGTAATTCGGAGAACACGTAAAATAGGCTACATAAGATTACACACAAATTACATAAGATGGCAAAAAGGCAATCGAATAGAATAAGCGAACAGAACACAAGGTAATTGCTACTTGACTACTTGATAGGAGAAAATATCCATCTTTATGGAAGATAATAAGTGAGATTTATGCAAAAGAAAGGATTCCTAACACTCATGAAATACTAGAACAAATAGAAGCTATGCATGATTGCCATAAAGAAGTGCTTGCCAGAGTGTACAGAATCCCTTGCGGGTTTCTGTAGAGCATCAGTAGTTCTTTATACACCATGAAACATTAGTTTAGCACTTATTTATTGCAAAAGAGATAACTGCAAGGAACGATCAAGCATGTTTCCTGGTCTCATCCCGCGGCGGCGATCCGCATCACATTTATATATCATGACTCTGATGAGTCATGACACTCCGCCGGCCGCGTATGGGATTACAATTAACACGTCGCCTGACCGAAAAGCTTGCAGAAACACAAGTGTTGTCATCTGGGTTCATCTTGCTGCGCGAGTCTGCCGAAGGAAGGTGTTCTCTACCCGCCATCACACTTCGGCCGCTTCGATAGACGCGGGGCGGTTTTTGCACAAGAGACCCTGCGGGCCGCGAGCCGACCAGGGCGAGGCAAAAAAATAATTATAATAAATGCATCAATCGGCCGATAGGATAATGAGCATGACAAATACACAAAAAATATTGCACCAACAATCTCCCGAGTGTGAAAGGAAAAAAAAAAACACAAAGCAAACATCAATGTAACACTGCCAGGCGAAAAAATTCTGTCTACAAGTGTCCTAGTAATTCGCACAGCTGAGTCATCGACGAGGAAAGTTATCCGAACTCTTGCGCTTCTGCAGGAACCTCAAAAAAGAGTTTCGAAATTGCGTTTGATTCAGCTGTACGATTGTGACTTTCTAATTGCGGTGACCCTTTTTTCTACTGTGCGAACATATAGGGGCATAAAGCTGAAACGTGCTTGTACGCGTTTCTGTTCTGCTCCTTACAGTAGTTACACGGAACAGGATTACAAATGTGAGGTTGCGAGAGTCTTTGTTGGAAACAAAGGAAGCACAGCGAGGGAGCTCTCATGCGAGCTCGCCTTTGCGATAGGGTGCGATACACAGTGCATTCAGTTGCAAATTGGTGATCTGTACTCCAACAGACGAATTCACAGACCCCCTTTGCGATGGTCGGGGGGAGGGGGGAACGAGGAAGAGGAGCTTCGACGTGGGCGACCTCAGCTGAGCTGGACGAGGGTGCGTCTTTGAAGAGTCCTTCCAGCTGTTCTTCGATGTTGGTTATCTCGAGTCTTGCTTTTGCGGCAGCCGCCTGAGCACACTATCATAAAATTCTGCTAAGCACAAATGTGTTGGTAACTCCCTTTACTCTTTTTACTAACCCCTTTTCGTCTATTGCGCCGTTTTCGCTTCCCTTGTGTTCTATAACGAAATTTCTTGAATCGAAAGAAAAATCATATGCGAAACCCATAATGCAGGAATACGAATACAATTGGCAGACCTCTTTCTCTGCAGCTTCGGTTGATCTGCTTGTAGCTGGACCATAAGACTGCTTACGAGATCTTGCATCTTCGCAAGAGCTGATTGCGAGCCTTTTGCGTGTGTCGTCTCGGGATTGCAGGCTTCTGTTGGGGCTTACTGCGGCGGTTCAGAGAGGTCAATGAGGACCTCCTCAACCGCATCCTCAGACATTCGGGCGTTTGGAGCGCCGGTGAACCCACCCACTTTTCGCCGATGCAGGTTTGTGGCAGGTAGTCGCGAGGGAGCAGGAATACTCGCTGAAGGTGCGGATGGAGCAAGAGAACCTGCTGTGCGCGCGCATGAGGCAGAGTATATGCAGGTTAACCTGCACCCTGTTTTTTTTTCACTGCCACGTGGCAACCGAAGTGCATATAAGCCGGCAGACGGCTGTGAAAGCTCAGTATAGTCTCCGCTGTGGCGGAGCTCTGACGGGTCCTACGGGACTTGTCTGGCCAACTCAGGCCCGGTTGAAACCGTGGCCCAGTGTACCTTTTGGCCAGACAAGATGCGTGGGGTGCGCTCGCGTGCCGACGCGGCGCGGACGGAAGGTTCCGTCCGCGCCGCGTCCGCAGATGTTCCTCTCGTCGAACGCCCGGAGCACACACGTGCCCGGCGAACTCACTTTTGCACTATTTTTGTAGCTACCGGTTGCAATAGAACATGACCTGTCTTAATCCTGCCATCCCCGTAGAGGGATCACGGCAGGTCAAATGCAGGATAAGGCGCGATAAACGGCGGAGTAGGCGCGCCAACTCCGCCCACTTTTGCGTTTGTCCCGCAGGTGTCATGCCGCGTGAAACGGTGTGGACCGGCGCTCCAAACGCCCGAATGTCTGAGTCGGTGGTTCAGTGGTAGAATGCTCGCCTGCCACGCGGGCGGTCCAGGCTCGTTTCCCGGCCGATGTACAGAATTCCTTGCGGGTTTCCGTAGAGCATCAGTAGTTCTTTATACACCATAAAACATTAGCTTAGCACTTATTTTTAGCACTTATTCATTGCAAAAGGGATAACTGCAAGGAACGATCAAGCATGTCTCCTGGTCTCACCCCGCGGCTGCGCTCCGCCTCACATTTATATATCATGACTCTGATGAGTCATGACAAATAGTCATGAAATACTAGAACAAACAGAAGCTATGCATGATTGCCATAAAGAAGTGCTTGCCAGAGAAAAAAAAGTGGAAAGGAACAGAAAATGCCTTTTTCCGCAAAATCTGCATTTCTTCGAAAGTTTGCATTTCAGAGAGGAAAATGAAAAAAGGCAATGACATGAATGACTGTAGGAAAACTTAATGCCGATGATTGCTGATGCCGCTGTCGTCGCCACTTAAATATTTTGCCATCGAAGTCGATGGTGCTGACTGATAACTTGCGCTAATGCTTCTTTGTTTTTCTTCGACGGCTCCCAGCGTTTGCACACCTGAAGCAGCAATCTTGTCGGAGCCTCAAGAATGTCAGAAATTGCCCTTTCTCATGATGACTAGATTCAAAAGAAGATTTCAAAAAGACACTGATTTAATAGAAAAAGTCGTGTATTTTCACGACAGGCTGGTAGATGATCGCCATTCGGAAAAATTCAAATAAATGTCACGTCGAGGAAGATTCAGATGAATGGCAAGAGCAACAGGACCCTAGTCGGTGTGAGGGACAGACTAAAATGCTAGCATTGCAATCAAATATGGACACCTGGTCGATGTATGGTATTGTCTGCTGGCGCAAGTTCCCAAGGGCACAGCTCCACTCGAGCATCGGGTAAACAACTAAATTTGAACCTTTGAACAGTCATTTTCCTGGCAAAAGCGCTCCTGCCCGGTCCCGAACTGCAAGTGGGCTTAATTATCATCACAATCATTCAAAACACTTTTTCACTACATTATGATCCTTTGGGGATGTCATTATAATCTCGCGCAATATCCTTTCTGTGTCAGGTCGTTCCCGAGATTATGAACGTTTTACCCGTACCTGATGAAAAGAACGAAACGAGCAGATAGGCGATGTTCCTTTTTGAGTTTTTAGAGTCTTTTTACACAAAATCTTTTCATGAAATTAATAATTTCATAGCAAACATAGGTGTATCACAAGCCGTTTGCGTGATAAATCCGAAAATGGTGACCGAAGCCCCTGTTTCTTCACTGACCAAGAAGCTTTCTTGCAAACATCATATTTCAAGATTTGCGACACAGCTGCCATTTGTCAGTTGGTTTTCTTATAATTTATTGTTTCCATACTTTTAACAAAGAAACTCCACGACGATTCATGATAGCTTTCGAACTAAATGAGTGTTCAGTGGTCCCTATTCGAAAAACCGGTGATGGAACGCATTTAATGGGGGCCAATACGAGATCGTTTGCTCCCGTTGGTTCCACAAGCTGACAGCTGACATGTTCTTACTTCAAAATTGGCTTGTTTTTCTTGGAAAGCCATTTCCTTTGTTTCGAGGACAACTCTATGGATATCATGAGAGCGGGGGAACGTTATTACTCACGAGTGGTTTTTCTTTTCGAAGAAATGCTTTAAACAATGCCCTCTTCATTGAGCTGTTACTCGCTCGTATTTAGTTCCCTTATGACAGAGATATGGAGGTAAACCGTTAAAGCTAAGCCTAGGCGTTCTGCAAACCTATACCAGTAGGTAGCAGTTGTTTATCCAATGTTGTTTTTATACGCCTCCTGCACATCTGATATCAAGTTACGCTGTGATGATCACACTTTGGCGGGCCGGGCGAGCGACTGCGTGATTCTTGAAGAGCATCTGCGATTTCCGATCATTTTCTTTGACAAATGCTCTGAGATACTGAGGCGCGTGCATTCAGTCAAAGTTCTGTGAGCTACTTTGGACCTTTTTTCTATTTCATCTCGATCTCCCACGGGTCTATTATAACATTCCAGCAAACGTTCGTTCTCTGTCACAGTGCCCTATAGCAGTTGCTACGACTTAGAAACTGCTGAATTATTTGTTCGATGAGGGATTTCCACTGTGTTTTTTGCTCTGTGCCTTCTTAGCATCGTTTTAGAATCAAATCTGCCTTGACCTTCAAGTTTTTCTACCCTTTTCACGCCTGTACCACTATGAAAATATGGACAGTAGCTCCTACAAAGGAATCATGCATATTAAGTCAAGATGGGCCGCTATGGCTTGTCCCTCTAGCCATGCGTGTTCCGGGACGTTGATGTCTTTTATCCGTCCTCCGATTCTGCAAATGATCCTGGTCAAGGAGTGCTGGAAATTTCTTCTCCTGGAAATTTTATTCCACCTTATCCGGGTCAGTTTCACTCGTGGGAATCACCAATGAAGTCGGGTGTGTTGTTGTTCATTTAATTATTTATCTTTATATTACATAACAGCGAAATGTGCGGTATGTCAGTGTTATAATGAACTAATTACCAGAATGCTAACATAAAAAAAACTATGAATAAATAAACGGTATGTAGATGTTAGAAATAGGGAACAAACGCACAACGGAACGACAAGTAATGAAGTAAAATGATATCTCTCCTTCGTTCTCCCTTCCTTCTTTCTCTCTTTCTCTCGCTCTCCCTGGTCGAGTCCATTTCACCACGTTGTAGTTATAACTATACCTGCAGCAGGAGGAATATGCAAGTTACCTTCAGAAATCACGAGTAAATCCATCAAAACTTCTACCTCAGGGTCAACAACAAAAAATTTGAGCGATAGATTTGAAATTGACGCTTCAGAATGCGCCCAGTGGCAGTAGTTTCATTGCAGTAGTTTCACTACAGATCCCGACATTGGCTGAATACATGGTGGGCCATAAATACGATAACACAGAAAAATGTACGCGGAAAACGAATTTATGTGTAATTTAAAACATAGTTGTGGAATTTATGTTCGCTAAGTCTTATTTAACATAAGAAAACCCTTTATCTCAGGATAGCCCCTATCGGCTTCGACACAGGCCCCTGGATGCCGAGTAAGGTCGCTGACAGCGGCGCGCAAGTGGTTGGGGTTCAGGTCATCCAACCTTTTTAAAGGGCTTGCCCAACTATTCTAAATTCTGGACAGGTTATGACCAAGCCCAGGTCTGGGATATCAGCTAAGCCTAGTAATCCCACTGATTGAGACCCAAGCAATTGGATAGTCACTCGATGAAACCAATAGGACTTAAAATATATTTTTGGCTGAGTCCTGAATTAAGTGTGACTTGTGGGCCAGAACACTGTTTCGGTAAGACAGTGCAAAGAGGAGAAACGAGCGCTACTACCGTATTCTTGGCCCTGCACAATTCCCTGGCCGTTTGGATCTTGCCATACGTAGTTAACTGTTCTCGAAATTTGAGCAGACTAGAAGGACTTTAACAAATAGAAGCAACAAAGAAATCAATTAGAAGGGTTCGGAGTTGGTGACAGCACTGGTTTTATGGTGTAAAAACTGTGTTCGTGTGTTTGCGTCCCTGACATTATGCGTGTAATAAATATCCATAGCTCATTATGCAGCGCAAACGCATCAGTCAGCGTGACAGAAAGTTGTAAAGAGGACAACCGTTTCCCGCCACGGCTGATCCGGGGGTCTGTTTCCCCGAAATCGATGCATTATAAACAGTGGCGTCGTGCCGAAGGACGATGTCTGCTGATGAGTCTGTCCTTTAAGTTGGGCTGACCAAGCCTTTCATCCATTCCACCTTGCTGTTTTCCTGGCAAGCGCTAGGAACCATTCATTATGAGTAGATTTTTACTTGAGGAAAACCCTCCAATCATCATCACAGCTACACTCCTACTCAATTCATATCTACGCATACATCGGAAGCGGACACAGGGCAGGGCGAGGGGTTGTTAAAGCTTAATTTTAATATCTTATTTTCATTATCATTTTTAATTACTTATTTTATTTACTTAGACTCTAAATTTATGTTTTATAAACATTGCTTCCAAAATCCCGCCCGTTCGGCTCTTTATATCCCGTGGGACCGCACTTTTTTCCCACGCCCTCCCTCCCCCCAATTCTTGCGTCCGCAAAACACTGCGTAAGTCAAGACCATCCCTCTATACTCACGTAAAGCTTGCTAGATTTAAAGATCAAGAATGTGAAATTATTAGATCCTAATGCGGGAATTTTCGTCTTTATTTTTATCTTGTGGTCATTTCTGGTGTTTTTTAAAGTTTTACGTCTGATTTCTTAGGACATGGGTAGAAAGAAGTTTGTCATTGAGACTACATAGTTGATAGGAAATCAGTTTCTCCATGCATCGAGAATCATGAGAAAATCTTAGTTAGTTGAGAAGTGTCTTTGTATTTTTCTGTAGGCAGTAAATCTGTATATCTTGTCTCTTTCATTTACCAAATCTCACCAAAATTTCATGGAGAAGTTGGACATCTACTCCAGACAATGCAAATTCGTGAAGAATTGATAAGCTAGCAGAGAAGGGAACCAACTTCCCGATGGATCTTCCTTTCCTTGTCCTTTGTGCCTGTTTCAACGGTCAGTCATGCTCTCAGGTGTTCTGTTTTACCTGTTTTAGAGAATTTGACTCTTTATTTTTGTACGTACGTACATCCCTGTAAAATTTGTGCGAATGACCACGTAGTACTGGTGTTAATTCTAGAAAATTCAGGAAATTTCTGGGAACATCATGTTCGGAATATCTTGTCTTCTCATTGAGCATCTGCAAATCATCAAGGACAGCAACCCTCCATTTTTTTCTATAATAAGACCTGGGCATGCTGTATAACTTACTTCTTCAGTTGCAACAAAAATCTGTGTGGCGCAGCTAATTAGGTAATAAATAAGTTGGACTTCCTCATGTTTGTTCTGCATCATATTCCTTACCTTACCATATTACATCTGAAAAGGTTCAACACACAATTAAAATTTTCCCTCAGACCTCCCCATTTGTACGTGGTTAAAGAGAAAACGCAAAAAAAGCAGCTTCTCGTACGTTTGATCGAGAATGGATCACTGCCTTTTGATTGAGGACTTTCGCTGATTGCCCCTGCGTTTCAGTCCTTTACACTCAGCCCTCCCGATCACTGTTCACTTCATTTTTATCTATCGTAAGAAGTTAGCGATAGACTTTTTGTTCCTCTTCGTAGCAGTATATAAGCGCGAGAAATTCTCCACCACTTGTATATCATGCGTCGTCGATTTCAAAATCGTTGTGATTCCAGTGATGAATGTCGTCAGAAAATCATTGGCCTATATTGGCCGACTTGGAACATAGTGACAGCACTAATCATTGGGCATGGGACAATAGCAATTTCATTGCGACCTTAAATTAGGACCTCACCAAAAATGCAAGATTTTACTTATTTATTTATTTACTTATTTATTCGCACCAAGAGTGCGCTACAAAGAAACACTAAAGTCGATAACATAGTCATTGTCGATGTGACAAAATACAATTTCTTCAAGGCAGAAAAAAGAACATTCGTGTAAGGAACTTCCAAAAATGAATAAAAATGAAAATGAAATGAATAGCTGTATTGCCACGAGAAGATGCCTCTCCAATTGGCCATTTTGGGGCATTTGTTTAACTGAGTACTTTAGCATAGACAGAAGTTGTTGAAAAACTCGAGATAAATGAAAGCCAGAAAATAGCAAAGAGGAAGGACACAAATCTTGTAGGGGTGGAGCGGCCTGTCTTCGGCCATTCAGAAGGATGGACCAATCCGTATCCGTCTGAAGATGCCAATTATAGAAAAAGTGACGTCTTTCACTGTTCCATGGTGGAGAAAATTCGCAGATTGGCACGAACAGAGGTAGATGGGGAGTTTTACATCATTAGCTCGACTCTACACAAATACTTTATTTTCTTGACAAAAAAAAAACATACCCTTCTATGAAGCGCCATTAGACGGAACGGATGTGAAACTCCTGATCTATGTAACTTCAAGACAGGGTTCCTGCTCCGTCAGATCTCTCTTCTCCGGTAGTTTTTAGTGTCAGATACTTTAACCCATTGACGACCGCGCGCATTTTCGCTTGTCTGGCGCATGGACCAACGCCCCATCCAAGAGCGCGGCGTCTGTACAGTTCCAAGCTGTTACGATTTAAAAAAATTGGAACTACAGTAGGCAGTTTTACGAGAATATTCTGAAATCTAGTTCTGGAAGATTACTAGCGTCATTGGACCAGAAAAAGGGAGAATCTAAACGGTTTCTACTTTCCTAGTGGCCGAAACAAGTTTGTAAAAGATATTTTGAGCATCGTAAGGAACTATCGCGAGTATATACGCGTTCATGTGGCTCTAACCTGATGAGTAAGGAAGTGCGAGATATACCGAACGTGTTTCTGTCTAGAAAATCCGGCACTTGCACAGATTATTCCCATCCACTAAGCTAAAAATGCAAAGCAAAAGTCCTCGACTTCAAACTCCCATACTTTTAGCGGAATTTGTCGCGATAAAAAAAGAGTCTTTTTTGAATCACAGTTATCTGAGACTGTTGGAAGTGTTGTACCAATTTCATGTAGAAATACTTCAAAATAGTTTGAAAATTAAGTCCTATAGTTGATAATAAGAGCGCGGCTCAACGGCGAGCCGCGCGATCCCACGCGACCAAAAAGCGCGGCTCATCGGTGAGCCATGCGGTTTTCGATGGGTTAACATCTGAGAAACATTTTTTAACACATGGATAGATAGAGGAACTGAACGGACTCTAGGAGTGGTTTTCTGCGCGCGCGCATAGTTAAGGCGATGTCCACGAAAACACAACGTGCAAGTTCTCGTCCGCGCATTGTCGATTCTGCACGTCTTGGACCTGATTCGAATCGTCGGAACGGGCGTGCGACGAGCCGCGTTATTCATTCGCCGGTCAACATATGCGCTGCGTGGACGAGTTTATGCACTTCCCCTTCTCCTCGCAAGTCCTCGATGTCCACGAGTGCCGATAAATTGGTCGCCAATTCCCTTCCTTAAGGGTTCGGTACGGAACCGTCGCGGCATTGTTACACTTGTAACGCTGACACATTCGCGTCCGATTCGCTGCAGCAGGTGAAGACATTTCGGCAAATCACCGCTACTTGCGTTCGGCCGTACAAGGACGCGATCGATTTCGGTTTTAAGCGAGTTTTTCAGTTCCGTCTTCCTGGATACTTGCAGATAAAATCATCCAGATGCTGGGGAATATCTCCCTGTCCGTTTATACTTGCAGAAAATTGCTCTCTACTTTATTCCTCAACTGTGAAATACCTGACTAATGTGCCGCGTGTTTCAGTTGCCTTAGCCGAACACAAGGCCCTCCCCTCCGGGATGACGTCAGAGATCAGTCTCCCTCAGGTCCGCGCGTCAATCACCTGGAGGCTCGCAGTGATTTCGTTTTTTTCTCGGCTCCGTTGCAACCACGAAACAGCCTTGCTTTCCGTGCGTTCTTTTACTATGCTGTGCAACTCTTAACGAGGTCGCCCAGCGCGCTGACAATTGGCTTGCACGTATTCCCCGTCCGGGCTTCTTTCCTGTCTCCGCACCGCACAACCTCTCTCCGCGGGGTCTGGCGGCAACCGATGACCGATCTGTTTCGCGCGTATGGCCGTCTAATACCACTTATTGCATCACTGGCTCGTAAAGCTCGTAAATCTTTGCTATGGGTTTGGTCTGAGGTGTAGCAGTGCGTCCAAAGCCTTTCGGGAACACGGAAAAGTTCACGTGTACTTGCCA